>JAMZAV010013969.1:0-12008 GCA_024449915.1 Sweltsa coloradensis
ATCCAATCGGTTTTCAATGCCTATAGGCTACCCTAGCTAATATCCTGTGGCATCTTGTCTGGTTTTAAGACTCCCTAGGCCCTAGGTATCCCCAATGGTATCCCTAGCCTACCTAGCCTTTTGGTTTTGGTAACCTCAAAGGTATAGCCTAGGCCTACTGGTACTTATTCGGCTAGGGGCCCTACACTGTAACGATCAGGATTTTGGGTGCGCTCTTATCGATTATATCCTAGAACTAGCGCGGCGCACTGTAGCCAGCGGAAAGTTCGGCTAACCTTACAAAAGTACACCTTTAACATAAGTAGTAACAAGGCAATATAGCAGTGTTAACAAGGCGTACAAAAGTTGGACCCCCCTAGCCGAATAAGTGCCTACCTAGCCTAGGCTAGGCCTACAACATATATTCGTTTATGAAGGATTATTGATTGGTAGGCCTAGAACATGAAAAGCAGCTGCAGAGTGAGCATATTTGACGCTTAATTGAACCAATGTAGGCCTATGTGAAAGCTGAAGAACAGGAATTCATAACAAATTGGCAGATTGTGTAGGCTACTAATAAGTGATTTATTGTTAAAATATGTAAATTAAAGATGATATTTTCTCATATTAATAGCACTTGTTTTTATTGCACAGTAAGGCCGCGTTCACACTAATTGGTTTAGTTATACGGGGATAGGAAATACGTGTTTAATTGTTTACGTTTTAGTCTTAAGTAAGAAATTGTTTATAACAAAAAAAAAAGACGAACAACGAACCAATCAGACGTTTTGTTATTTATACGACGACCAATGAAGGGGAGTAACATCACTGAAACATTACACTTACTAACCAATCAGGATATCGGATTTCTTATTACCATAACCAAATAACAATTTCTTAAGACTAAACCAAAGTTATGTGAACGCGGCCTTAAGACATTCTTTCCTTGGCTGCATGGTGTCTGGAGACAAGCTTCCAATTACATTAAGTTATCAAAATTTTGGGACTTTAGGGTATCCTCTACAGGATCATTATTATTGACCACATTTATCTTGCGAGCCAAGTCCGAACGGATAAAGATGCCAACGTGTTCGCTATTGAGCCTGCAACTTGCATGCATATTTCAGCTATTAATAAAACAAGTTTCCCTTTTGGACTTCTAAACCGAACTGAATAAAGGGGTGGCCCAAAAATTGCTTATTGGGGCAAATCCAGCCCGGGACTCAGGTCATTTTTATAACCGAGCCGGCCCCTTCGAATTGCGTGATAAACATGGAAATTTTGTCAGCTAGGTATAGATAGAAAAATGGCAAGCACAAAAAAAAAACCATTAGGCTATCACCAGTCCCAATTCGTTTAAAATAGGAAAATAATAGGGCCCCCAAAAACATTTTTCGACAGGCTTTAAATAACAAAATAGTAGGCCCTAAAAAACAAGGGACAACAATATAATAATTAATAGTGAAATACATTTGGCCAATTAGTAAGTTGCTGTTCGATATAAATTTTGGGAATATCGATAATTGCGCATGTGCAATCAAATTACCCGTTTGATTACTTTTCAATATTTTTACGTCGAAAATTGAAAAAAAATTAGGCCTACACTTTTTTGGGCACCCTTGTTTTTTCCTTTTTTTTTGCTAAAAACAGGTGTTATCCCCACTAGAAAGTATTTCACGAGAGAGGGGCCCCCCGGGGGGGAAAATTTTTTAACGGGCGGCAGGGTCGGCGAATGCCGCCCGGGGCCCCCGGCGGGTGGGGCCCCCCGGGCCCCTTGGCCCCATGGGTTTACAATTTGTGTTTGTGTGTTTTACGATCCCTTAGGTATGGGATCATTTTAAACATAACAAAATATCCAGGTAAAGCCAAACATTTCTATTTTCGGAAGGGCCCCCTTGGGAAAAAACTCCCCACTGCAAATCAAACTTTATCAAAAAGGGGACATATTAAAAAAAAAAGGGTCAAACAAAAATTTTACAGCTTATTTCCCCTTTTTGAAAAAAAGGGTCTTATTTAAAGCCTTGGCTTTGCTTAGCTTCATTTTTTCATTGATCTGTTCCCCTGATGATGGAACCTAATTTTAAGGGTGGGCCCCTACCATCTAAAAAAAATTAAATTTTAAATAAAAATCTGTTTAGTAAAAGTGGCTTAGTGTTTCGGGCCTTTCTTGGTAAAAGGGCTTTGATTAGAAAATAAATGGGAAAATCGTTTTTCCCAAAAATTTTTCCCTAAAAAACCTTTTTTTCCCAATGATTTGACGGGCTGCCTTACTGGTTTTTTTCCCTTCCTTTTCCAGCAAGGGGAAGCTTTTTTCAGAAAGGAGCACACCTGGCTGACATTTTGGGAGGGGTGTATAAATCCTTCATTATCTTTTAAAATTTTTTAAAACTGTATCAACCTGTAGTGTAGCCTCTGGCACACCCAGTGTCAGATGCTGCAGTAGGTGTGTTTGGGGACCCACCTTTTGTGTTTGTTTGGGCGCGGGTTTTCCACGGGCTTTTAAAAAGACATCATTAAATCAGTTTTAAAAACCTTGCTGACTTTTCCCCATGGAAAGGGAAAGGGCCCGTTCCCCTGTCCACGGACCCATAAAGACAGAGCTAATACCCTGCAAAGCGGCGCGAGGAGCCATTGATTGGACAAGAGTGGGCCCCAACGAATAACCGGACGACATCGTTGCGGGGGGGTTTCCCGCCTCCCGGGGAAAGTAGTTTCCCGTTTAAAAAGCCGCCCCGGAGCGCGTCGAGGCAACATTACTGGAGGGGGGGGTGGGCCAGGTATGGGCATGACGAAGTTGTTGGGTTTTCCTTAGTTTTCTGGCGGGGGACGAAAGCCCCTCGCAGGGAAGTGGGGATCGGGGGTAGCAAAAGGAAAAAACGGCCCTTTCTGGCGGGCCCCCACAAATTTTTGATGGGGGGGCAAATATAGTGTTGGGGGTAATGCTACGTAGGGGAGGGGGTACAGACCTCCCAAATTTTTTGGGAATAAGCAAAGAAAAATTTAACTTGTGAAAAATGGTCTGGAAAATTGAAAAAATTTTATGTAAAATGTGATTTGAGGATAAAAAAAAACTGCTCGAAAAAGGTCGCCCCACCAAAAAGCTGGTTTAAAATTTATGGTTTTAAAAAAATCCTCTTTGTAGAAATGATTAATTTGACATTGAATCTGAAATTAAGCAAGCATTAAAACAGGGGTAGGTGGCCCTATTTGGGTACCTACCTGCTAGCCCTAGGCTTTGGCCTATATTTTTTACTCCTTTGATATTTCGGGTCCCCATAGGCCTAGGGGTTTAAAGGGGAAACATTTTTGAAAACCTTTTTAATATTTTTGGGAATAAATAAAAATCTACATATTATTGTCCATAGGCTAAGGATAATCATAAGAATTATCTTGCGAGTTTTAAACCTTGGAGGTTATAGGCTGGCGTCAGGTTTTAGGCAAGGTTTAAAAAACAAAATTTTCAATTGGGGAACATTTTTATTCTTTCGTTTTGTTTGAGCCTCCCCAAGCTGCATACGCTAGAACCCTCTCAAAAAAATCTTAAAAAGTACTTGATCGGGCATTGAAAAATGTGACAAACATTGTAACAGGGCAAAACGGGACCACATCAAGATGGCCATTTGGGTTCAACTTGCTACACTAGCGCCTGTGGGGGAAGTATTGGGGACTGCGTATCCCAGCCTACAATAGCGGTTACCATCAATGCCCCCTCCCCTCCCTCCCCTGCCTTCTTGACGCCCCCAGAGGCGGGGGGAAAAATAAAACAACTAAAAACCATACCGGGAAAATTTTTGCTGATGTGCTGCCAATCTCTTCTGCAAGGTAAGCAAAAATAAAACGTGGTGTACAGCTATTAAAAATAATGGAACTATATGCATTTGTTATGAAAGCAGTCAAACTTTGGGCAACGACATGTTGGTTTATATACCAAAATAACAAAATAATTGCAACCAACATGCAAATCTATGGATGGGGATGTTTGGGGTCCTGTCAAAATATATTAAACCCGATTTGTGTAAATGTTACTGTATTGGGATTTCGAAAGCTGGGAAATAAATTTTCTCACAATTCAATTTTTTCTTTTAATACAAAATACGGATAAAAAAATGAAGCTCTTTGAAAACCCACTGTGATAATGCGTTTAACTCAGGGTAAGGGGGGCTAAGTTTTAATTTTGGTCATTTGGGGTTTGAATGTGTTGGGCCATGGGCAAATCCGTTTTTGCATCATTCGACTCGGTTGGGGAACATACAACGTCTTATAAAATTTTATTTTCGTCAACAAATCACACATCTTTACTGTAGTGGGAGACAGTGTGAAAAAGACAAGTGCCAAAGCAAACGGTTTGTATCGTGCAGGGGTGTGATGGGAAAATTTGGGGAAAATTTAAAAAAAAGTGAATTATACAAAGCATGAAATTAAAAATTTCGTAAAGATTGAAAAAAGCAAAAATATAACGTAATGTTGATATTAAGTAATAATAGCGGAAAAACAATTATTTAAGAAAATCCAAGGGATCTTAAACCGAGAGAAGGTTCAAAAATCTATATTACACTCTTTGAAACCATCCCTAACTAAAAAGGTAAAAATATTCTCTAAAAAATCTATGCAAAAAAAAAAAGAAAGTCTGCAACTCGAAATGGTGAGCAAAAATTACTTTTTAATAACACTAATAAGGTAAAGCTTATACAGATTAAAAAAAATACCCTTCATTTTTTAATTTAATTTTTCATTCATTTTATGGGAACATAACAAAATGTTTTTGGTATCTTTTATATTTCATTCCAGTAAAAGCCACACAAGAATGTCATGCACACTTTAACATGCCTACGTGCTACACCCTAATTAATATTTGACGTGACGTGTGTCAAATTTGTTTAGTTAAAAATTCTTACTTTTTAAATTGATTTAAAAAGTTTGTGACAATTTTTTTTTATATGTTTTCGTTTTGGCCCCCGGACCTCACGTGAATAGTAGTACACTGGGCGACAGGGGAAGTAAATAAGACCGGGCCGAAAAAACCCATGTCATGCACAATCTGGGACTTTTTATAACTATCTGTGCATTAAAGTTTATAATTTTATAACAAAAAAACAGCATTTTTTTAAAGATGAAAAACCAAAAATTGTTTTCAATGTTTGAAATTGGCATTGAATATCCAAGTAAAATTGATAAAAAGCCCTTTTTTTTGCGTTGTGGGCCAAATTTTAAGTACCCAAAAATTTTAAATGGGGTTTAATTTTGGGGATTCCGGGGAAAGGGCTATTCTTTTTTAACCAATGGTACTACGTTTTTTAATGTATCCTTTTTGGGTTTTTGGAAAAAATGACAAAAGGTTAAGCACCGGGGGGCCCCCGCGACGCATCAAAAGGCCAAAACGGCATGTAGAACAAATGGATTTTTCTCGATACGGCTTATCGTATGTTTTTAAATAATCTCTCAAAAAAAGTATAATATTCTTGTTAAAACCCCCGGGTGGGGTTCCAATTTTATAATTGCTGATTGCCGTGCACCACGGTGCCAAAGGGGCCGAACGACCAAATTGATTGAGCTGAAATTTTAAAACGCATCCGGACCATTGGAAAAACTGCTAACAAAATGAGCACAATCCTTTGCGATTAAACCAACAAGGAAAAATTTAAATTAAAAAAATTAATTGAAATGTGTAGTTCATAATAGGTTTCATTTAACAACATGTTTTTGTTTTTAAAGAAGTCCTTTGATCCTCCCCGACGGCAAAAAGAAACACCCCCGGACGGATTAGACGACGGAGCGACCACGACGTGGGGGAACCCCTGCCCCCCATATGCTTGTGGGTGGTTTTTGACCAGCACAGGCCGCCACCCCTTGTCCCCCCCCGTATCCTTACGTCCCCCCTTTCGTCTCGATTACCAAGTTGCATAAATATAGACGTAAAACAAATCCAATATCATTTTTTCGAATTATTTTTGCCTGGCTGGATTTCATGCAATATTGCACGACCCAAAGGTTCCCCCCAATTCCGCTGGACATTGATAAATCTTGCAATTTTACTCTTTCCCTTACTGGCTATGTTTTCCTAGTATTGTATGTATTTTAAAAAATGTTTTTTAATTTTTTTAAAACAATCCAGAATTAAAAAATTTTCATGACCGGGGGTTTGAACCCAGGGCTTCCACATTTTGGGTTTAAAAACGCCTTAGCCAACTAGACTATGAAAACGTCAAAGTCTTGTTAGACGAAAAGAGCGAGTCATGTGTTGAGTACCCGGGAAAAAATTTTTTTTTTTTTTTTTTTTTTTTTTAGGGTTTTAGTTTTTGTTTGGATAAAGGGCAAGTCAACTATAAGGCCGTAAAGACCACTCTAACTATGAAGGCTAGAGAGGCATTTGGTAGGGGAAGAAAGGGGAATGATCCCGGGGATCAACACATGGTCCTCACTGTCTAACGACTTTGACGTTTTCCCAGTGTAAATTTCAATTTATCAGTAAACTCAAACGTTTGTCTGAAATTTTTTCCTACTAACAAAAGACTAAAATCCAAAAAAGTTAAGTAAAGAAATTCCTCTTTTTTATGATTAATTAATTAATGAAAATTACGTAGGCCCCGTAAGCGCAAACACCCATCAACGAGGGAACAGGAAACAACGCATGGAAGTGGGAAACCCCGACCGCTAGCTGGACACGTTTTTGCCTTGCCAAAAATAACAAGGCAAATTTTGGAAAAAGCTTAAATGTTTTATGATCTCCTTTTTGCTAGGACGGCTACAATAAATGTATGTTTAAAGCTACTAACTCGTCCGGTGTTTTTTTAGTGGGGACTTAAAAATTTAAAACTCACCTAGTAGACCCAGTCGGCTCGAAGCCTCGACGAGCCACACTTTCCCAAAAGCATTTAAAAGAGTATTTCATATTTTTTGGCAGTCATTCACCTGTTAAATTTTACATGCTAGTTTTAAAGTGTGCGTAGGCAAAATAGGCCTCATAAATAATACATTTTTTAAACACATTAAGCTATGCATTGTCGAAATAAAGTTGAAATAATTATTTTAAAAACTGTTTTTAGGGCGTTTGTTGAATTTATCTAGGGCGACGGTCGTTCCCCCCAGCCAAGCGCCGGACTGCTAGTAGGCGACGAAACTCGGCCCTGTTTACAGCTACCCCAGTTGGGGGGTTTTTCAGCTATCTGCACACGCCGTCCCAAAAGATTTAAAATTTTAAAAACTCGGTATATGACCTGATATTGGTCCATGACATCCCAAAAAAAATCAGCCCGACCCGATAACCCGTTCGGGTTTTTAAAAAGTCTAAAAATGTTTGAAAACTTTCGGCGGGTGGTTGGTTGTTTTTTTTGGGGGGGGAGGGGTAGGGATTCTGCCATAGGGAATAAGAGCCTACAGATAAAACGGTACATCTTAGAACTATAAAACGGACCACACTTGGATGTATCTCAACCCCAAAAAATTTCCCGCCGAGAGACAAGAAATTTTCCCAAACCCCCCCAACCCCCCCTAATCCCCCCAAAAATTAAAATATTCATGTCTAAAAAAAAATTTTTTGAATTTTTTTTAAAATTGTTTTTTTTAAAATTGTTTTCTTAGTGTTTTAACCCAAATGGGCCCTTTTTCTTTTTTTAAAAACCCAAACATTTTGTAAACCCCTCATCCCTAATGTTTATATTTTTTTTAGCTTGATTTCCAGTTTTCACCACGAAGGCATCTTTTGGTTATCATAAGAAATTTGAAAAATGAGGGGTACATAATAATAAAAAGAATCCCCCGAGAGGAAATTTAAGCGATATTCCACCCCCCAAACCCCTAAAAACGGGAAATAATTCATACTCTAATCTAAAATTTGATTTTTATTAAAAATTTAATTTTAAAATTTGTTTTTAATGTGTTTTAACCCCAATCGCCCTTTTCCATTTCCTAACCACTTTTTTTTCAACCCCCCTTATAGTTTATTTTTTTTAATCTGTTTCCAGCTCGCCCATGAAGGTACCTAATGAAGCATAAAAATTTGGAGTTGTACATCAAATTTTAAAAAATATTGCGAGAGGCAAGCGATTTCCACCCCCAAACCCCTAAATCATCCCAAAAATTTGGGGAAAATTTAATAGCTCTAAACCAAAATTGTTTTTTATTCAAATTTTTAAAATTATTTTTTAATGTGCTTTAACCCAATCGGCCTATTCTCTTTTCCCTTTAACCCACATTTTTTAACCCCCATCCCAATATTTTATTTTTTTCATTTTGTTTTCCCCGCATTCACCTAAGGCACTTAATGAGTTATCAGCATAAAATTTGGCATGATGGACAACTAATATAAAAAATCTTCGCCCGAGAGGCAAGCGATATTCCACCCCCAACACCCCCAAATAATCCCCAAAATTGGAAAATTCAAAGCTTAACCTTAAATTGAATTTTTATTTTAAAATTTGTTTTAAAATTATGTTTTTAAAGTGTTTTTAAACCCCTCGGGGATATTTTCATTAATAAACCACATTTTGTCAACCCCCTCCCTAATAGTTTATATTATTTTTTTATTGATTTCCAGCTTCCCCCCACAAAGGCACCTATGAGTTATAAACAGAAATTTAAAATTTTGGTAATAAAAATATGAAAATAATCCCCCGAGAGGCAAGCAAAAATTCCCCCTTCAACACCCTTAAAAAGGAAAAAATTTAAAAAACTCTAATCAAAATTTTGTTTTTCAAAATTGGTGTTTATTAAAATTAGTTTTATGTTTTTTAACCCAAACGGGCCCATTCTCATTTCCTAAACCCCTTTTTTTTAACCCCCCCTCCTTATAGTTTATATTATTTTACCTTATTTCCGCTTCTCCATGAAGGCACCCAATGAGTTATCACATGAAATTAGGGATGATGTTACATACAATATGAAATTTTTTCGTCTTGATCAAGCGATATTCCACCACCAAAATCCCCTAAATCACCCCTAAAATTTTGGGAAAAATTCATAGCTCAACCCAAAAATTTTTTTTATTCAAAATTATAAATTTGTTTTAAGTGTTTTTTAAACCCCAAAAAGCCTATTCTTTTTCCTAAAAAAAACTTTTTCAATACCCTCCCCAATAGTTTTATGTTATTTTTACCTTTATTTCCAGCATTCACCATAAGGTACCGAATGAGTTATCAGCATGAAATTGTAGATGGGGCAAATAAAATGAAACTAATAAAACCCCAGGAGACAAGCGATATTCACCCCCACGTTCCTTACCACTCTTTACTTTGGGGGAAAAAAGTTAGGTCGTATTATTTCAATTTTTTTTATTTTTAAATTTCTGATTAAAATAATGCGTCAATGTGTTATAGTCCGTCAACAAATCATTCACACAAAAATCCAAAACGACATTAACCATATTAAAAATTTAAAAAAAAACTTGAATATTGTAACTTGCCCACTATTGTAAACAAAAAAAGATGTACTTTGTTTCTGAAACTGTTTTAAAGGACTGTATCCCCCTTTACACGTATCTCACATATTTCAAGCCTTGATATGAAACAAAAAACAAAAAAGATGGATATCCCCCCAAAAACAAAAAATTTTTTAAAAAAAAAAAAAACGGCAGCCAAACTCTCCTTCCAAGTCTTCGCATGAATGCTGTGAGATATAGAATTGAGCCAAGCATTTCATTTTTCCCCTGTTTTTACTTGAAAAAAAGTAAGATCATTTCGCCTGTTGACGAGCGCCAAGCCAACCCTTTTCGTGGTTTAAAAAAAGGAAAAAATTTTAACTCAAAAAACAAAAAAAAATTCTTGGTATTGATTTTGGGACGGGACTCTAAAAATAAAAAAAGGAAAAATTTTAAACTCAAAAACATAAAAAAATTCTTGACTATTGTTTTGGTACGAGGGTCTAAAACAATGGCCAATAATTTTTTTTTGATTTTTTAGTTTTAAAATTTTTCCTTTTTTTTTCCACGAAAAAGGGTTGGCTTGGGGGCCGTCAACAGGCGAAAAGATCTTATTCTTTTCAATGTGAAACTAGGGGGAAAAAAATGTAATGCTGGCTCAAATTCTATATCTCACAGATTCATAGCCCAAGACTTGGAAGGGGTTGGGTGCCGTTTTTTTTTTTTTTTTTTTTTCAAAATTTTTGGGATTTTTGGGGGTTCAGTTAAAAAAATTTGTTACAAAGGAGGGTGTGTGTTATTTTTTTACCCCGGGAATGAAGTGTGTTGGGTACAAAGCTGCTTGGTTTTGGTTTTGGTTACGGTGTCAGTTCATATTCTCTACACTATGGAACGTAAAGTAGATGGCAGACGCTCAACAGAGAGAATGACCTGCGTGGTGAGACAACTAATTTTTCCCCAAAGCTCAAGGTTACCCCATATAGCTAAGCTAACTCGCTACCCTGAAGTCACGTAACGTAGATGGCAGACCCCCAAAGAGAGAAGACCTGCGTGGTGAGACAATAGATTCTCCAAAGCTCAAGTGTTTTCCTCATAAGAAGCTATACTCGTACACCCGATAGTAGTACGTAATGGCAGAGCTCAAAAGAAGAAGACCTGCGTGGGAACAACTAATTCCCAACGCTCAAGTGTTACCCGCAATGCTAAGCTAACTCCCCTACACCTGATGGGGCCGTAACGTAGAAGGGGAACGTCAACAAAAGAAAGACCTGCGGGTGAGACAATAGATTTTTCCAAGCTCAAGTGTTACCTAGCATATAGCTAAACTTTTCTCGTTACACCATGTCACTAACGAGATGGGAGGACGCTCAAAAAGAGAGAATGACCCGCGTGGTGAGACAACTAGATTCTCCCCAAGCCAAGTGTTACCTACAAAAGCTAAACTATACTCGTTCACCTGATAGACAACGTGAAAGGGCAGGACCTCAACAGAGGAAGCCTCGTGGGAGACAACTAATTCCCAACGTAAGTTTACCTACATATAGCAAGCTAACTCGCTCACCTATAGTCACGTAACGTAGATGGGGACGCTAACAGGAGAATACCTGCGGGTGAGACAATAAATTCTCCAACGCTCAAATGTTACCAGCATATAGCTAACTTACTCGTTTCACCTGAAGTCAGTAACGTGATGGGAGACGTCAACAGAGAGAATGGTTTTCGTGGTAACAAATAGATTCCCACGCCAGTGTTACCTACATGCAAGCTATCGGCACCCACCCCCAAGTCAGTAAAATAGATGGCAGGCGCTCAACAAGAGAATAACCTCGTGGGGAAAAAAGATTCCCAAAGCTCAAAGGTTTTCCCAGCTATAGCTAAGCAACCGACACCCGATTCCGTAAAAAGATGGCAACGCTCAACAGAAGAATACCTGCGTGGGGACAACTAATCGCCAACGCTCAAGTGTTACCCACATAAGCTAAGCATACTCGTACACCTGATGGCGGAACGAGAGGCAGACGCCAAAGGAGAAGACCTGGGTGGGGGGAACAACTAGATTTCCCAACGCTCAAGTGTTTTCCTACATATAGTAAACTATACTCGTACCCTGATGTCAGAACGTAGATGGCAGACCTCAAAAAGAGAGAATACCTGCGTGGGAGACAAAATAGATCCCCAACGCTAAAATGTTACCTAGCATTAACAAGCTATACTCGTACAAACCCGAGGTCCGTAAGTAGATGGGAACCTCAACAGAGAGAATAACCCGCGTGGTGAACAATAGATTCGCCAAAAAGCTCAAGTGTTTTCCAGCATATACTAAGCTATCTCGTTTCACCTGATGGTCGCGTAAAAAGTAGATGGCAGCCTCAAAAAAAGAGAAAGGGGGGGGCCCCAAGACCCTGCGTTTGGGTTTTTTAGACCAACTAGATTCGGCCCCAAAAAACCCCCCCCCCCCCCCCCCCCCCCCCCGGGGGGGGGGGGGGGGGGGGGGGGGGGGGCCCAAAAGGCTTTTTTACAATAGCAATTTTTAAAAAATTAAGCTAAAAAAACTCGGGGTTACACCTGAATGGTTTGCCCCTTAAAAACGTAGATGGGCCCAAAAAACCCCGGGGCCTAAAACCCCGGGAAAAAAAGAATGAAAAACCTTTGGCGGTGGGGTGGGGGGAAAAAAAAA
>JAMZAV010013970.1:0-25331 GCA_024449915.1 Sweltsa coloradensis
CGGCCCAAATAATTTTCCAAACCCGGTTTTTACGCCCGTACGGGTGGAAAAAATCCTTGGAAAATATGTTATTTTTTAGAAGGGCTTACCCAAAGCTATATAGATCAAGAAGGGAAACCCAGCGCTTTTGGGGAAGGGTGTTTATTGTCCTAGTTATGTCCTAGAGATGTGTGGATTTCAGAAAAACGGTGGTCATAATAGTCCCTATCCCTTTTGGGTTTAGAATGATTATAAACCCAAACCCTTTTACTCTAGAAAGCATTTTTTTAATTTAGTCTCAGGTTTGGGCCCCAACATAATTTTTTTTCCTCAGTTCACAAGATCATATCGTAAAAAGTAGGCCTGGGTTTAACTCTAGGGGTAGGCGGAGGCCTAGTTTCTAATCCTAGGCCTACACGGCTAGGACTTGCCCACACCTCTTTGCTAAGATTAGGCCTAGAAATGTACCCCTCTTTATAGTTTATACACAGTTTAGGCCTTCAACCTTGGAAGCTTAGACCTAGGCCTACCTAAAAGCAAAATAAAGGGGCTATACTGTTAGTTTTTTTAACCTACCAATAAGCAGAGGCTATGGGCCCTAGGTGTTATTTCCTTTCCATATAGGTCCTACCTAACACTAGATGTAGGCCTACTTTTATTATCTTAGGGGTAAAACTGTGTTATGTAAACATAAAACTAACATTTACGCAATACTTAATGGAAATAAAGCAACATTCTATTCTTTTCTAGCTAGGTCTAGGCCCTACACCTAAAACAAAAGTAGCCTGTCAAGTGCATAGGCCTCTCTCTTGTGCAGAATTATAGGGCCGCGTCAAACAGGTCTACACATTAGCTGGCCAGCCCGGGAAATAAAAAAATGGGAAAACAATGGGCAGGGCTCCATTCGCAAACACTTCATTTTGCCATGAGGAATTTGCTTGTAATCGGAATCCACGAAATGCAAAGAACATGCAAGAATGGTATCACTGTTT
Source organism: Sweltsa coloradensis (assembly GCA_024449915.1). NCBI lineage: Eukaryota > Metazoa > Arthropoda > Insecta > Plecoptera > Chloroperlidae > Sweltsa > Sweltsa coloradensis. The sequence goes on from JAMZAV010013970.1 coordinate 972, forward strand.
TCGTTGAAATTTCTTATCTATTGATTTTAACTTCCCACGTTTATTTCTTAACTTGATATCCTTCGGAAACGAGTGTAAAGACCCCCCTTTTCACTATTTTAGCTCTTGACGAACATCGTGAAACAACACAATATTGAACCATTTCAATCCAGCAATCCAGTCTTTAGTGTGGTACAGTAAGGCTGTCAGTTAAAATCTTCCCACAGTACGGCCATCTTTGATCACATGTTTGAGTCGTGACGTCAGGAGGCGGAGTTAGACTACTCGTCCATTGGGATTAGAGAACAGATTTTGACCCTCAAAGTTATGATTGGCAGTGACCGTACATTAAAATGAGGGAAAGGGGCTTGGCCCCGGAAAATATATAATTTTATAGATTCAATTGTGTACGATTGATTTGTTTTTGCAAGTAGCATATTTTGAATTCGAGTCGCAATTTCAATTATAAAAGTTGTAATTTAGCAGGCCCATTTGGAACACGTTTTTTGTTCGTAGACATTTAAAAAATTAAATAATTGTAGGCCTACTTATATTAGGCCAAAGAGTGCCAAAACATGCCCTACATTGGCCTTCCTGCCCTTTGTGCTAGTAAATTTCAATAAATATAATATACTAGCTTACCCGTCGCGCGTTGCTGCGACGTATGCCAGAACCCTTCGCGAGAGTGTACTTCTCCATAAAAAAGACGTATATGTGTCAACTTTCATGGTGATATGTCCAACGGTGTTGAAGTCAATTCATTGGTGAGTCCTCTTTGCAGGCACCGATCACCACGTGGAGGAGTTACAACAAAATGGAATTGCATAGAACAGGGTTACCGCCTACATTTTTTAAATCCTGTAAGAGGGACGTGAAATATCCGCAAATATCCGGGGAAAAGAACAAAAACGTCCCAAATTTCTTTGATGCAAGGCTAAAATGGCAATATTTCCATTATTTTTTACCATCATAAGTCATAACCTACAAAATAGCCTACCTTTCAGACTTGGAATATATGGACCAAAAAACGCCTGTGACTGCTTCAAATGTGACTAAAATGCATACAAATTTTGTATCTTTACAGAAAAAAATTCATTTTTTAAAAAATGAAATCAGCATTTCTGCTCTAGGCCCTAGTCAAAGATTTCTTTGCCCTAGTTAAAAGATGCCGAGGCCTGATGAATGATGCACTAAGTTTTTGACCTAGGCCCCACCTTACGTCCCATAGATAACATTGTAGAACTTCCTAATAACTTTTGAATCATATAAATTTGAATTTTCCCAATGTTCAATCACTAGAGACCCGATTTTATGGTTTTATTTATTTGCAAATTTCGTTTTTAAAAATTGAAATTAGGTGTTATGTGTTTTTAAAAATCAAAAATTTCGGTGTTATTATGGTTTTATTTTAAGGGTGTCAGTAATGACAAAAATCGGATTGACAATTTTTTTTTTTTTACTACTACACAAGTTTGGAAATGTATTTTCAACAGGCCTAGGTACTTTTTTAGAATGCCACCATTGTTGCTGAGCATCTTCGGAGTTTCTAATTATTCGACAGATAAACCACAACTGGGTGGTATCTACTAGGGATGTCATAGGGTAGTAAATTAGGATCCGGTTCCTGACCTTCCAGGGATCGGGTTACCCGAATCCTGAAAGCCTAAATTACGTCATTTATCGTCCCCCCGAGCGTTTGAAGGTCGTTCGGAAGCGTCTACAAGAAGATACCCGGCAGCGATAAGCTTATCTTTACTGTTGTGAGACAAAACCTAGCTTTCGGCGGCCACCCATTGCGTCACGTCCTCTTCCGTGACGTCATCGCAACTTGGAAGTTGCTTGAACAATGACGCAAACACAGCAGTGTGATTTATATCGCATCTTCGTCTGACTCGGCAGCCCAGCCTTCCTCAATAGCGGCGTGGTGGGTGGGAGGGGGAGGGGGTCGCCGGCCGGCCAGCCTCTCTCGACGGGCCAGGCAGCCGGGAGTCTGCACCGGGCGAGGCGGCCGCTTGGTGGTCTATGGGGGGGTGGGCGCGAACAGCGGAACAGCCGGCGACAAAGGAATTCTTCTGATATCGCAAGCCGGCCAACTGGGAATTGACTTGAACACGGAGGGAGCGTGATTTAACTCATTTTTTGACAATTACAATGTATTTAAAGGACAGTATTGCCATTTATAGTGGTTATTTTGCGTTTCAATATAGATTTCGGTGTTATTGCTCAGTAAACGGCAAAGTAGGTGTTATTTCGCGATTCAATATACATATTTTTGGGTTCCTAACCACACAATTCGTCCACATTTTGCAAAAAAATACGACATTTTAACAATTCGCGTAAAAAAATAACGCGAATTTCCCGGGTCTCTATCAATCACGTTTACAAGTAACAATATTATTAATCCAAACTTGAACAACAAATACGAAGCGAAATAAATTCACAGCCACCATTTTCCCCAAGGATTCTATTATATTACAACTACATTTTCCCTTCTTTGTCACTTATAGTTATTGCTACTCTAGCAGTATCTACAATGACTGGGACACATCTTTGATTAGTCGGTTGCCTCGGCCAATGGGAGTTCATATCCAGCAATTTCCAGCCATTGTAGATACTGCACTGTGCACATACCTCACCGCCTTCAATATTTTCAATGCAAATTACTACACATGTTATGCACAGACGTCAATTACATTCAAGAAATATTGGCAGTATGTATTAAAAGTATCAAAAGAGTACTAATTGCCACCACAAAACTTTTATGCTCGTTTTGAGTCAGCGTGCATATCTTCTGGGCAGAAAGAAAAATTTTCACTCTGGACCGGCTGACGATTGTAGACGCTGATGGCTCAAAGGTTAGCGTACTCACCTTGCTCGTTAAGGTCGCCCGTTCGAGTCCCGACTGTGAAAACTTTTTTACTTCTTTTTACTCATCCCATCATTATTGAATGTTTACTTAGTTCTTATCTATAACGGGTTTGATTTTTATAGCTTTTCATTGGAAATTACTCGAACACGAAGACATTCTTCCCTCAATGTTTGGCTAGGCTATAAGCTTTGGGTGTATAGTATAGTCAGAGTACTTGCTTTTACCAGCTTCAGCCTGCGCACTGTGCAAAATATTTTTTTATTATTTTTATTTAATATGAAATTTATGCAACTTATATCTTCCATACATGACATACATTATATTATTGCCATATGTAGAACAGAAGTCTTTCGATATGGGAATAATTGCCTCAATTGAAATAATTATATTAAAAATTAAATTGTAATGAATTTTTGATAGGTCCTCAATAATAATTAGTAGTGATGTGAGTCGGTAAATTTACTGTCAGGTAAATTTACCGGTCAGAGAATTTACCGTAAATTTACCGAGCATGTCGGTAAAATGGTAAAATTTTAAAAATTTACATCATATTTTCTTAAGACTAATCTAAAAGACTAACTAACCTACACAACAAGAATGCAGTGGAAATAAGTCAATTAACACTTTAAAAATTTCAATCAATAAATCTGAAGAGCTTTTCTGTAGCTAGACATACTCCAGTCTATTTTATTAGCTGAGTAGGCTTAATCATTCATTGGAATCTAATTAATATTTTAATTTTATTTATTTATTTAACCATACAAAGATGATTAAATTATTACATTATTGTTTAGTTTGAACTTTGTATGGAACAGTAAATAAATATAAGGGTGAATATATGCACTTTTAATTGATATACATCTTCCTCATCCCAAAAACTATTTATGTCTATGCTAATAATATGGTTAATATGGCCAAAATCAAAATTTTACCGATTTTACTGTTTTTTGGTAATTTTACCGGTAAATTACCCGAGTTTTAAATTTACGGTAAATCCACATCACTAATAATTAGTACGTATAAACTTGCTAGAGTTATTTTGTGTATATTATGTAATCTTAGTTTTATATTTTGTAAACCAGTTTTTAAGACTTTTTTTACGTCCTTATTCGTCAAATAGCTGCATAAACGTAAATACATTCGAACTACGTGTTGAAATACGGAGAGGCAGCCAAACCCACTTTTTAAATTTTTGCTCCCTTTACTACTTTACAACAGAGTTCACTACGATTGGTCAATCGAGCGCGGTTTCGAAGTGGCGTCACGCAGCGTTGCCAAACCTTCACTGTTGCTCCTGGTTGTTACAATTACATTGACTCTATACGTAAAAATATCAAAATCCAGTATGATAACATGTATTTTGCAAATACTATTTTTATCAGTGTTTAATTACCTGCAAATTGATACATACCCTAATTTAGTCATATTTCAATTGCGGTTCGTGTACTGTAGTGCCTTTTTGGTCGGAAAGTGTAGGGTTTTGCACGCTTACAATGTTAAAGGATAGGGATTTACTTAATTATATTTCGAAAAATCTCCGAAAGTAAGCTGGTATTAAGTAAGTAAGCTTGTTGTTGAACGAGTGAGCGTAGCGAACGTAGTGATTTCCATTCGACTTAAACGGCCCTTATTGTTTTTCTGCGTGCGTGTGTGTGTGTGTGTGTGTGTGTGTACGTTGAAAATCAGCCGAATCGCTGAACAGATTGCGCTGAAATTTTAAACAGACATCCGGTACGAGTTTATTGAGAACTGCTAACAAAATCAGCAAGATTCATTGCGATTTAAACCTACAAGAAATAATAAACTGAAAAATAGACTTCCAATGTTTAGAAATTATTTTAACGACAATGTTTTAGATTTTGAAAAGATATTTTTTGTTTGTTATTCGCCTGGCCGTGAAATGCCGTGCCCATGCAAGGTCTGTCGAATGTTGCACGTCAAGGTACCCCCAAATTCCGCTCGTAGATTGAGTAAACCTTGCAATATTTTCACGTTTTTCGTACTGGCTATGTTTACCATAGTAGGCCCTATTGCCACAGATGATGGACTACACAGCGTTATATGCATTTCAAAACATGTTTAATTATTTTTGAAATACAATCAAGAAATTACAAAATCTTTCCCGACCAGGGGATTGAACCCACTTCTTTCACATTTCGGCTACAAGGGCGCCTTAGCCAACTAGACTAGGGAAACGCCAAAGTCGTAGTTAGACGAGTGAGCGAGTCATGTGGTGAGTACCCGGGAACATTTACATTTAAGTTTGATAATTATATTCGTATAAATAATAGTTTTTTAAAGTTTAGTTGGTATACGGGGACGGGCGCGTCAACTGTAAGGTCATAATGCGCCTCTCTAGCCTATGATAGGCTAGGTCGGCCTAAGGTAGGGGGAAGAAAAGTAATGTAATCGGGTACTCAACACATGGCTCACTCACTCGTTTAACAACGACTTTGACGTTTCCCTAGTATTATTGAAAAGCACACTATTAAGAGTATATATTATGAATTTCAGCCAAATTTCACTACGAGCATGTTTCAACGGATCGACTTTAAGGGTCTTAATTTCTCTACTGAAAGGTTGATGGTTATTATTATGTATACATAAATCGCAATATGCAAATTAAGTAAGGCAGAAAATTCGACCCTTTAGAAGACTTTTTCGGCTGCCCAAGGTTGATTATATGATCATATTTTGATTGTAATTGACTCCAAAAGAGTCAAAATTAGACCTTTAAGATGACTTTTTTCGTCTTGTAAGGGTTGATTTTATTACCCCTGGTGTGGGATTGTAGATGACAGTGTAGATCTAGTAAAATGGGAACAGTGGGCATTATTTATTATTTGAAAATGATCAGGATTTGAATAAACATAAGTGGCTGCTGTGATAATTAGCGTAGATGTAAAGTTGATGGTCGATAGTTTAAAGATATTCCATGAAATTGTTTGAGATATGCGCAATATCATCGTTAAACTAATTATCAGATAATTAAAAGTTTAAAATAATATCAAACAGTAAAATTACGTCAATAAATGATCGCTGTAGCAGCTAATGAGTAATGAAGCCAATAAGAAAGATTATTCAGCGACATTTGAACTTGCTTAGATGTGCAACAAATACGTCAACAAGTCAGTGTCGTAACGTGTTGTGTATATAATATAAGCTGCGGTTTATGTGTCAAGTCATTCAGATAGAAGACGTCTTAGTGAGTGATAGTAGTGAGAGTTTGAGTGTGGAATTATGAAACGTCTCGTTGTGCAAGTAGTTGCTTTACTGGCGCTTGCCGGGTCTACTCTGGGCGACGGGGTGGTCGAAGTAGCCCCACGCAGGGTATGTAAGGTTACTCTTGACGAAGGAGAACAGATGCACATGGAGATAGCCAAACTGGGAATGGAGTGCCTAAAAGCGTCCGGATCCGACATTCAGCTGTTTCGTCAGTCGGAGATCCTTGAGGACTTCAAGGAGTTCTTCAAGAGCTACTGCGGGAAACAGCCACAGATCCGGGAGTGTCTGGAGGACGTAGTCCTGACGTCGAGGGCGTGTCAAAACGACACACGACATCGAATCTATCGAGTGTTTCACGAACTATTTGGAACTACATTGGGGATAGGGTGCAACCATGATGGAGAGATGCTAGCTAATGTATTCTCGTCATATGAGAAAACAGATGATTCCGATTCCGATCTTTTGAAATACTGCATGTCAACCTTTGCGTCAAGAGTTCAACTCATAACGGAAATGGGCATTTCCGATTTCTCTACGATTTATATGTTATATAGGGAATATGTACAATTAAAAGAATGCATCCATTCCAAAAATATTGAGTCTTTTTTAACTTTGATCACCGAAAACTTGCAATGTTTCCATCCACAAGACGATTCTTTGTTGCTCTGTAAGAATCTTGATCCTCAACGGGATGGATCTCCGAGAGTTTGTCCAATCAAATCTAAGGACGAGAAACCTTTATACGACTTGCTTCGAGATCACTTTCCCTTCTGCGTTTTGCCGTTAACCAAGGCAGGCGAACCGAGGGCTTTGGATTCATTTGAAATTCTTGAACACTCTCTCTTGTACACGAGAGACGAGTGTCGCAAAATGCCCAGTGTCAACAGTTGCTTGAGGGAGGTTTCATCTCTCTCGTCTTCGTGTCTGGACGAGCGACAACACTTGATCTTGTCGACTGCTCAGGACTTGATGACAAACATTCTCGGACAGGTGTGCGTTGAAGACGGTCGCCATCTTGCCAACGTGGTTTTCAATATCGCCAGAAGTACAAATATTTCCCAAGAACACAGCGACAAACTTACAAGATGCACCATTGTCCTAAGAGCGGTACACGAAGCTTACGAAGAAGATCTAACGTCGGAGAAGTCTTTGGAGTTGTATCGAATCTTTAAGTTGTTCAAGGGATATCTTATAGACTATCTACAGGGTGATGACGATGCGGTATCCAGTGCAGAGCTGGTGTTAAACGGAGTGATCGAGAATATGAAATGCCTTGATCGTGAACTGACGTCAGTACTTTGTTCGACCATTGACAACACAGTTTAACTAAAAGGTGGTCGAAATTAATATTGATTGATGGAAAAATCTGTATCTGTGATCATGTGTGGAAATAAAAAAATTATGTAGACAAATAATAAGTCAGTTTTATCATTGTGGAAGCTTCGCAAACGCTTTTTCAGGCGCGTTGTTGGATGAGCGTTATTGTTTAAAAACAACAAAAAAAAGCGTAAAATTGCGCTTTTCATGAGAAATAATTATTTGATTATGCTAAAATTTCATGCGAATATATTAATTCATAAAATTAAGGTTCTGTGAAAACATTATTACAATCGGATAAAGCATGTAGGTAGGTGTTAAGTAGAGGAAATTTTAAAAATCGAAAAATATTATTTACGTAAATAAGATATTACGTTTAAATTAATAATTGCAAATTCTATTTTGCCAAGCTTTTCAAGGATGCTGTTACGGGACACTGTACGTTTATAAATTAAGAATGCGCAAATGTGGGAGGGTAGATGAGCTTGGCCCTTTTTTAGATCTCATTTCTTTTGAGTGTGTAAGGTTTGGCTGTATTTTTAGAAGTTTTTGTTATGTGTGTATGTTCTTACAGTAATAATATCAAGTTCATGATAATTACTGCAAGCTACATCTAGCCATAGCCATCACCATCAACAGGTTCCAACTGTAACTCACCGATGGGCGCTGGGACACAGAACTTGATGAGAATCTTCTTGATGTTGTCGTGCAACGTCTTCTCGTCGAGATACCACGAGGTCTGATCGTTAGCAGAGGCTCCGGCTGTGGGGTCTGGCGCTCCGCACACCTGGGAGTAATACAAACATACAGACAGTCAGACAGTCACTACACTACACTGCACTATACTGCACTGGTGACAGGAGGAGTACACTGCTAGAGGCAGGCAGAGCATTAAACTAAGGATACAGATTATTGCTCCATTTCTGTAGCAATAAAGACGTTAGCAAAACATCCGATTTCACAACATGGCGCCAACAACCAATGACTTGCTCAAGTATAGTCTGTCTCTCAATCCAGACATACGGTGAATGTAAATACTAATAGGTACTGTGACAATAAATCATTTATCATTATTATTATTATTATTATTATTATTATTATTATTATTATTATTTCAAATTTAAGGCTTTCGCGGCCCGGTAAATAATTAACACAATTTATTGGTCGGGACATTTCGCCGCGTCGAATCTGCTTTAATTAATTTAATTAAACGTCAAAAGCAATTAAAGCAGATTCGACGCGGCGAAATGTCCCGACCAATAAATTGTGTTAATTATTATTATTATTATTATTATTATTATTATTATTATTATTATTATTATTATTATTATTATTATTATTATCAAAAAAAAAAAAAAACAAAACAAAACTTCGGTCGTGTGCATATCAACTATATAAGTTAAAACCAGTTCTATCCGATGACACGTTAAGATTAGTTTACATTTCTCTAGTTGAATCTGTATTAACGTATGCTTTGCTGTCATGGGGTAACGCTTCGGTTTCGAATATGACCATGCTTATTAGACTACAAAACTCGATAGTAAAGATAATACACCCCAAACGCTTGCATAATGTCCACAACGAATTGAGGACGTCTATAGGACTTGCTTTATATTACCGGTAAGAGAATTATATTTCTACAGGCTGATTTTGAAGTACTTTTACGATACGAAATATAAAATACCCCGTGGGCATGATAAAGGAACTAGACTTGCTAGCCAAAACAAGTTTGTAGTACCATTAACAACGAATAAACATGGTGATCGCTGCTTGCGTTTCATGATACCAAGAGTTTTTAATTCATTGCCACCTGAAATTTTAACGTTAGATAAAATATCCTTGATTAAGTTATACCTAAAATCATTTTACCTCGAGAACCTTTCTAAAGAACTGCAATGATTTTTGTGAACTTACTCCTTTTAAGAACTCATTTTCTTTTTCTTTTTTGTAAACTCTCACCTTGTGTGTGTACAATTGATTTACCTGATGTAATAAGTAATTGTATATTATCGATTTTATATTATGTTTCTGTGATATTTTCAGATCAATTCGATGTTTATTGTATTTCCTTACGTCTCTGTGTGTACCTTGTCACTTATATTATTGTGTAAAATTGTTAATTTTAGTCATATTGTAGAATGTTTCAACGGCCTTCAGCTATGAGCTTAAACCTAAGTTATTTTGATACATTAATGTGACCCACTGATAAGCCTTCGGGTTTAGTGGGATAATGTATGCTATGTTTGTACTCTTATGTTTTTGCTACGTACAATAAAAAAAAAAAAAAAAAAAAAAAAAAATTATTATTATTATTATTATTATTATTATTATTATTATTATTATTATTATTATTATTATTGAATGATAGCAATTGTCATAAAAGTAGGTTTATACATTTTTATTACAAAGTTTAATTTACATAATGATTAATTATTGCTGCAAGAATAGAATAGGAATGTGGCAAACATCAAACCTGTCCTACAACAGAACAAACAGTAGGCTGCCTAACACTATTTGACTCACCGAGTTGATGGCGGTGGATTGCGGAGAGAGGAGCTCGTCCAACAACCGCTGAGCTGTCGGCAAGATCTGTTGCGGTAGCTCACTGATGAGGTATTGAGCAAACTTCTGTAGCTGCTCGCGATGCAGCCGAGACAGAGACTCGCTCACCGGCGCTCGGAGGCACACCTGCGTCGGCTGCGGAGACAACAACAACTAGATATAACAACTGCGATTAGGCCTACTAGTACGTAAAGGCAAGTCGGGAAATTAACATCAAGTACGTATCATAGCTGTAACGTGGTAAATTTTTCACCATTGGGCCTATATTCTAATATGTCAAGAATGTACAAATCAACAACTAAGAGAGCTGATAAGCACAGCTGAACATTGGTAGTCCTACTCCTACTTGACGAGACTAACCTAGGCCTATATTTCCCTGGTGCAAATCTGGAAACAATTCTTCAAGCATGGATTCTTCAAGAGCCATTCAGAGATAACCCTTCAGCAGACAAATTATACCCAATGCCAATTTACCATCTCGGCTAGAAATTTACTGGTTAATTAACCCAGCTTTAACTTTACAGCAACAAACATGACAAAAATATCCGCGCCTGCAGTACATTTCCCGGTAAAGTACCGGTACCAGTGTTTTAATTTTACTGTAAATCCACATTCCTACAGTTGCACAGTTATAATTACCTAACAATTTCTCTTCTTTGTCATCATCATTGCTTTCAATTTAAATTTAGTTGTTTCTAAGACAAATTTAAGAAGATCTACAATAGGTAGAGATGTGCAAAAATGGTGACAACGAAATTCGCGAATTTTTTAAAGTTGCAATAATCCCTTCAAATTCAGTTTGCACATGAATCTCATGAATTGTGATTGAATGGTACCAATTTCCAATTCGCGAAATTTCGCGAAATTTTAGTTGATACCGCGAACTAGTGGCGAAATTAGCAATTATGTCCTTAAATGCGAATTAGGTCGCGAAATTTTAAAAAATAAAAAAATTTCAAAGTTTTGGTGGAGGTGCCGGGTCGAAGTCGAAATTAAATTAATACTTGCTGGTAGATATGGTGGAGGCGCCGGGTCATACAACGCGATTGTGAGATCTTAATAATCGTTTGAACGAGAGTAAGCTCAAAATACTTCAAATCCATATCAAAAGACACATAAAAAATGCATAATTTCGTAAATTTGGTGGAGGTGCCGGGTAGACGAAATTAATTCTGGTAAAACTGTCGGAAACTTTGAAAACTGAAGGCTGAAATTGAGCTTAAAATTAAAACTGATTCTGAACTTCACTCTCATGAGCTTGTTTTTCTTTTAAATCATTAAAATCAATCAATCATTTTTTTTTTTTTAAGTTGTGCATGAGAAAATTGTGTTTTTTTGGTAAATCGCGAAAATCGCGAATTTTTATTTTTAAGGCGCGAATTTTCAAACTTTAAAAAACCATTTTTGCACATCTCTAACAATAGGGCCTAACTAGGAAAACGCTTAAGTCCCGCCGCGTTGTTGGATGAGCGTAATTGGTGCATTGAGCTGCCATGTGTTATGCGAATTTTCTGTTGTTCTGTGGCAAAATCATTACTTAGTTGAATTTTTTTTTTAATTAAATTTAAATAAAATTAAAAATTAAATTATTTTTTTTAATTTTTTTTTAATTAATCGTAATTGTTTAAAAAATCGTAAAATTGCGATTTTCATAAGAAATAATTTCTCGATTGCGCTCAAATTTTACACTAATATATTAATTCGTAAAATAAAGGTTCTGCGAAAAAATGATTACGATCGGATAAATGCTTTATTTGTTATAAGTCAAAGAGTTGTTTAAAAAAAGAAAAAATTTGTAAAATTTCGATTTTTATGATAAATATTTTTTCAATTGCGCTCAAATTTCACAAAAATATCTAAATTCATAAAATAAAGGTTCTGCACAAAAATCATTAAAATCGGATTAAGCATGTAGGTGTTTATAAGTCGAAGAAATTTTTTAAAATTTGAAAAAAATCGTAAAATTGCGATTTTCATGAGAAAAAAATTTCCGATTGCGCTCAAAAACGTGGCAGTTCTAAGTTCAGAGATTTCGAAGGCCTCCATAAAATTTCATCGCAATCGGATTATCGGTTTAGCCGGAATCGTGTGGACAAACAGACAAAAATACAAAAAAAAAAAAGAAAGAAAAAAAAAACATTCCGGATTTTTTTCTCCAGTGTAGTGAAATGGAATCTTCGCTTCGCTCGCTACGCTCATCCAATAAGTCAATCTTATTATTAAAGTAGGTTAATTGCACTCTAAAGGTCAAAATTAGCTCACTTTAGTTAATAAACCTTACATGAGGGTGCATTACAATTTGGATAAAAGTAGAGGCCCGCCTACAGTAGGCCTACATAATTTGCATTGAAATTTATTCTAGTAAATACTGTGTTATGTTAAGTTATGGGGTCGGCTTATATTTTAAACTACCGGTATTCGGTAAATCAACAAAAATGTCTAATAACTATTGTATTTGAGAATGTATAAGTTTTAAGTTGGTACAGCAAGAAAGTCTACCAACTTAAAAAATCAAAAATGTAACTGCAATTAATTAATGTTATAAGTATTGAGCATCAATAGCTTAGCAGACATTTGTAACCTGAATATACTAAGCAGTAGCAGAAATATTGATAAGGGTTCCAACTAGGGATGCACCGATGCCGATGCCGATTCTTAGGAATCGGCGATATTCAGAGAATCGCCAGAATCGCCGATGCCGATACTCGCGTCATAATATGCCGATGCGCGATGCTACGGTTTAAAAGTTCCCGCAGTATTCAAACGACCGCCTACAGTACAACTTCCTGATCGACGCGTCGTATTTAGTGCAGTAAGAAGCCGTAAGATAGCGCGCGTAGCGGAGCGCTCTGCTCTCTGAGCGGAGCATCGGAGCGGGACAGAACGGGAAAGGGAAAGCTCCCAAGCGAACGAGACGTAATGAGGTTTTATTTCTGAGCGCGTTTTGTACACTTGTTTTGTAAACAAAACATCGCGACTTGTGACATACGACCTGCACTACTTGTTGACTTGATACTACGTACATTTACGTAAATTTACTTTCAAATCAATATGGAAGGAAAGTCTAAAAGATCAAGTAAAGTGTGGAAACACTGGAAACTGAAAGAAGGCGATGTTTCGAAAGCGATTGTAATTTGTAAGGTTCAACTTTCCAGAAGAGGTGGGAACTGCCTAGGCCCCAGGGCTAGGCCTACACAACTTTGTTTTACTTACAATGTATTACTGTGACCTGTAAATAAATCTATCTTATCTTATCTAAACATTTTGAAGCATATGAAGATATTATCACTCTTCCCAACTAACCTCACAGTAAGTTTAATAAAACCTAACCTGGCCTAGCTAGGCTAGGCTAGGCCTAGGCATTTAAAAATTAAATTAAAAATTGATTCACATAGGCCTACCCATGTGTATATTTAGTTGCTGGTAGGCTAATCAAATAAGTATAAGGAACAAAATTGCACAGATTGTTGACTGTAGAGGTACCGTAGGTGTATTTTAAAAAGAATCGGAATCGGTAGGAATCGGAATCGGCATCGGCTAATTTTGGAATCGGCATCGGTATCGGCATCGGTAAAAAAGTGGTATCGGTACATCCCTAGTTCCAACCAAGGAAAGCTGATGCTCTTATCACAAGTAATAGTGGTGGGGGTAGTATGAAGGTGTAAAAAAAAAAAAAACAGTTTTGTACCGTTTGACAAAAACATTTGTACACCAACTGTTATTTTCAGAAAACTATTTTAGCTATACTAGTCAAGTTATAGCTAAAGGTGTTTAGAAACTATGTCCAGAAAACCCGTGGTTTGGCCTGTGAGTAGGGGAGTAGTGTATTCCCCAAAACTAAGGGCGAGCTCTGGCCGGTTGGGGTGCGTGTTGCAGAGAGATCTCTCGCACAACTTTTTATCACACCTTTCTTCATTCACACAGCCTTACTCATATTTATTTTCTACTTTCACTTTTTTCGTCTCCATACTTGCCGGCCCCTCTGCACGGCGCACTCCTCCGTTCCCACCCAAGTTAACCCATCCCATCAAACATCACTCACTTCCTGCCCATTTAACCCCCGCTCGTCTTCCCTTACGTTCACTCCCAATTGGAAAGAAGAAAACATGGTGGTAATCCCCAATTAATTGAAAAGAAATTTGGAAGATTCCAATACAATTGAACATGGCACTGATACCTCTCTGTTGAGTGCCCCTCACAACAACATTAACACTAACTAACTAACTAAAAATCTTAATTTTGAACTAGTATTTGTATAGGCCTATACACTTTTGATTCCAAAATCGAAATATTTTTTCCAAAGTGGGTTTTATGTCCCGCTCAACAGTTATATTTCACAATTTTTTTTCTGTTATTTTAAAGGCCTTCTTTCATTCAGCAAACTTTTCAGACATGTTTCTTCGACTATCAAAATATCGGCCAGAGGTGGTACAATAGCCTTAAAGAGAAATATGTGCAGCAAGCACAAGCAAGAGTTAGCTGTGCTGTCAGATCACGGAGCCACTCCGCGAGCTACAGGTCTACGCTGAGCTAGCGTGATCAGATTGGTTGAATGGATATTGCTTAACGACTCATATCAATGCACTTTGGCTATTCGAGACGATGAGTGGTGATAGATGAGGATGAAGTATGAACAGAAGGGAGGAGGGGAAACCCGGAACCGGCACGTAGCCTACTCATATTCGAAAAAGACCAGGGGACCACGGCTTTTACGTCCCACCGAGGACGTGTAACCTTGACAGTCATAGGTTCCTCCAGTAACCCAGACTGCCGAGCAGACGTCGAGGAGAACGAAGGCCCTTACACTAGCTATCAAACCCTCCATCTGCCAGTGGTATACGTGAGTTTCAGGGCAAGCGGTCACCCACTTTACACCCGACTACGCCCGAGTTTGCTTAACTTTGGTGTTCGAGTGGGAACCGGTTAAACTACCTCGGCTAAACCGCTGGCTAGCGTGAACAGAGTGTTTACCATGTGTATCCTGTGCAAGCAGACGGCGACCACGTGTGAGCACCAGTACGCAGGGCTCATGCACGTACAGTTACAGGATGTGATGCGCCGACGATCAAACGTAACGGCCACGTTGTAAAGCCCTCGCGACTGGCCCACACTCGGCGGGGGGCAGACGCTGGCGCTCAGGTGGAAACCTGCAAACAACAACGCACATGGGGTTGACTTATCGAACTAATCAATAGTTTAGGCTGGAACCATGATTAGAGATACGTGTATAGCATTTTCAAGTGTCATTTTATAGCATTTTGTAGCATCTACTTTTTTGGTCACTTTCAAAATCTTGTGTAGGCCTACCACAAAGCTTTTCTATTTTTATTTATAAAATTATGTAACCTAGGTTGTATTAATATCATCTGAATAAAAATGTGTATAAACAAATTGTAGGTAGACTATGTAAATAAAAATAAAATAGGACTGGAAAACCTGGTTTTAATTGAAAAAATAGCTCTTTGTAGCTCTATTCACATAACGCTATTTTTGCGTACCTCTGATCAGGACCCATAATATTTAGACTTTTTCCTAGCAAAATAATCAAAAGAAACTCCAGATTAACACTATCCCCACCATATTTAATATATTAATTTGACAAATCATTCAAAAGCGTAAGTAGGCCCTATAATAAATAAAGTATTATACTCACTCCAAATCCCCAACAAAAGTTTAGCTACGTATGCTAAATTTAACATTCTAATGTACAAACACATGTGATTTTTTTTTTTAACTTGGGATTTGGTCAGTTTGTGAAATTAATCGTTTGAATGGTTGTGCTTATTTTATTTAAATTGTGCATCTCTCTGACATTGCACTTGGGCATCTAAAGGTTTGTCCCCCTGTCGACATGCAACGGTGACCGCACCTATCTGTAGAGGCTCCTTGACAGTCTTATTCTTGAACAGGTGCTCCCCCCGCTGGAACTCATCCGCGCTCCCGTTGGCCAGACAGGAGTAGAGCCGGATGTCCTCCTCGTTGTCCGGGAAACTCCAGAAGGCGATCTGGAGCTGCAACTGTTCCGGCACCGGAGGGAAGACATGTTCCACCAGCTCGAAGGGGATGTGCGCGGCGACGCAGCGGGCGGTGAGCTCGCCAAGCGACGGGACGCCACTGCCTTCTGGAACACAGTTGAAACACTTAGAACCCAATAGGGATGGGACGTTTGAACGTTTTAACGTTTAGTGGACGGTTAGAGGTTATTGGATGAGCGAAGCGAAGACTTCAATTTCACCGACCCCCCAAAAAATTTAGCTTAGGGTCTTTTTTTGTTTGTTTGTTTGTTTTTTTGTTTGTTAGCTAAAAGTGTTTAGAAACTATGTCCAGAAAACCGATTCTCAAAATTTAATTTTGAACTTGACTTTGACACTCTTGTCCCCAAAAATCTAAATATAGATTTCCAAAAGTGAGGTTATGTTCCTACCAAAAATAAATTCACCAATTTTCTTTTCTGTTTATGTTTAAAGGCCTTCTTTCATCAGCTAAACTTTTCATACAGTGTTTCTTCGACTTTCAAACATTATCGGCCGCAGGTGGTCAGAATAGCCTTAACGAACGACCAAGTTAATCAGTTAAATTACTTAGTTTGGAGACAGACTTGCATTTTATACAAACACACTTCTCGTTAAGTGCTATTCCACCGCGTTTTGCTATTTTTTTTTTTTTTTTCCAATATGCTACTAAGTTAACGATTAATGAATGGCTTTGAAACATGCTATTTTAGAAATCAAAAATATTTTTTCCAAATTTTTCTGTCCGGTACAACGGCCAACTATAGCCACCTACAAAATATTTCAACTTCAATTCGCCAGGTGCACGCCATTCAACGTACGGTGTTGTCTTTTGTGACATTAATTTTACTATGTTTCTATGGTACACTGACTGAGGATAAAACAGATTGTATTTTAACAATTGTCTTTCCAGCGCATTTTTTCGTTTGGCGGTATTTTTTACCAGGTTTGTACCGCCAAACGAAAAAAATTCGCATGAAAGCATTTGTTAAAATAAATCTGTTTTCTCTCAGTCAGTTCCATAAAAAAACAGTTGAAAATTAATGTGCACAAAAGCACAACACCCTACGTTGAATGGTGTACCCTGGCGATTGAGGTTTGAAATTATTTTGAGTGCTATATTGGCCCGGGTAACGAATTCAGAAAAATTGGAAAAAACTATTTGTTGATTTTCTAAAAAATGAACATGTTTCAAAGCCATTTCACTATATTTTGCTTAGTAGCATATTGGAAATAGAAAAACGCGGTGGAATTGCCTTAATATTTAATATAATTCAGAAGTAACAAATCCATCCCCATCAGGGTTGGACCCGACGTCCTCCCACCTTCCCGGTAGCGCCTTAGCATCTAACCACCGAGGCATGGTAACTATTTGTTTCTGAATTGTAGTTGCATTTAGATCTGAATAAATGGAACAGAACTGCAAAACGAAAAATAAAAAATATCTGTTGCCTTTGACTGACCAAACAACATTAGTATAATGTCAATACCTAACTCATCATTTAGTCATTGGGTAATGGAGGTATCCTGCGTAAGTGTAATGACCTTATAATAATGTTGTTTGGTCAGCTTTCAAAGGCACAGATATTACTTTGCAGTACTGTTCCATCATTCAGATCTATAATGCAAATACAATTCAGAAATCAAATAGTGTCGCGTCTGGGTGGTCATTTGGCTTTAAAGCTGCCTACCTGGAGGTGGGAGACTCGGGTTCGAACCCCGATCGGGTATGGATTTTGTAACTCTGAATGTGTATTCAATATTAACAATCCACCACGGAGTGTTTCAGACTACCAAGATCGAAGAGAAATACTTCTACGTATATTTTTTTAAGTTCTAGCGAGAAAAATGGTTGTGAATGGGCCTTCAGCCATACGCTATATTAGGCCTACGGATTTGGACTAAGAAAACGCTAAAGTCCCGCCGCGTTGATGGATGAGCTTTTTAAAGTTTTTAGTTTGCGTGGGATAATCCTTGTACTTTTGCCAAGTGCTTTGTTTTGTTGCCTACGCATCGTAGTGATTTTGTCAAGTTTCTATTGTTTTTCTTGTTAAATTTGCTTATTTACCGTAAAAAACTTGATATTAACAGCTTTATTTTTTTTCTGATAGATTCTGGCTACTTTTTCACTTTTTCTTTCAAAAGGTACTACATCCCATAACCTTAATGTCCATGTTACGGTAACATGAACTTTTGTAGCCCCACGCCGTTTGGTCAGAATTGGCCGCAAATGGCACGAAAATATTGCATATAAATCAAAAATTATATTAAAAGCTTTATTTCTATAGATTCTGGCTAACTTTTTCAACTTTTTCTTTCAAAATCACCATAACCTTAATGTCCTCATGTATAATATAACATTGTAGCCTTACCCGTTTGGTCGAATTGGCCAAATGGTACGAAAATATCGCACAAAAAATCGGAAATAATCGTAAAAGTACGATATTAACATGAGAAATATTTTCTTCATTGTACCCAAAAAACGTGGCAAGTCTAAGTTTTCAGAGATTTCGAAGGTCAGTCAATTTTTCATCAAAGATCGCATATGGGCCGTTTGCCCCGTATAGAGCGAACAAACACGGAAAACAAACAAAAAAAAACAAAACAAACAAAAAAACACCCGAGTGCCTAAATTTGTTGGGGGGTCAGTGAAATTGAAGTCCTTCGCTTCACTCGCTACGCTCATCCAATTACCCTCTTCAGCTGACTAAACTATATAATTCGCCTTTCCAACTGAAAAGGGGGGGGGAGGACGCTCAAGAGTTGGTCAGAATTGCCAATGGTGGGATTCGAACCCGTGATCCCGAGGAAGTGAGTGTATGGGCTGGTGGCAGAGTGGGGGGGGCACACAAGGCATCGTCTTCGACTCACCTCCTGAGCCTGACCCAAACATTGTTTACAAGCTGAGGAACAATTCATAGGTTTGTTTGTTTGTCTGTCCGAGACTGGTTATAAACAGTTCGGAACACAGCGGAAACGAGGCCTGGTACAGGAAGTTCAGGATTTAGAAGGGATGAAAAAACATGTGTTCTGACCTTCAAAGATGAACGTCAATCTGCAAAATGGACTGTTTGAGATTGACACTTAATTTAAAGTACTGAAAACTATGTTAACATAAAATCGTATTTTGCTTACAATTGATGGCTGACGATGGTTTAATTAATACCAAAATAACAGTCGAGTGAACCTTCAGTATCGCCTACATTTCAACCAACAAACATTTCCCATAACCTTATTTTCATACATGGTAATTCGAATTCCCGCCGTACAATGGCGTATCCAAAGGGGGAGGGGAGGGGGGGGGGGGGGGGGGGGGACAACCCCCGTTTTATCGCACAACTAAAGACAAATTACCATCTGACCAAAAGAGTATTCTTGGATGAACGTAGCGAGCGAAGTGAAGATTCCATTTCACTACACTGGAGAAAAAAATCCGTAGTGTTTTTTTGGATTTTTTTGTTAACCACACTCCGCTAACCAATACTCCATTGCGATGAAATTTTCTGGAGGCCTTCGAAAATCTCTGAACTTAGAACTGCTACGTTTTTGAGCGCAATCGAAATATTATTTCTCATGAAAATGGCAATTTTACGATCTTTTTGTATTTTTAAACAATTTCTTCGACTTACAAGTGGGTAATTCCATGTCAAATCAACCAGCCCTAGTTCCATGACCATCTCCGAATTTTTAATGCAATACTTGGCAAATTCTCTCTTATAGCATGTAGATTGATCGTGGAAAATTGTGTGATGTCCTAGTCCGGACCGTTTATGTTTTCGACAAAGCCCTGCTCAAAAACTCAAATTTGGGGACGCCAGAGCAGGTACGCGAATTATAAGTTTTTAACACCGTTGGACGTAAGCTATTTTTTTTTTTTTAAATTAAATAGTTTTTTATTGGCATTTATTTATATGTATTTTGACGCATTTCTGATTATGAAACTATGAAAAAATCCAAAAATTTTGTTGTTGAAACCTACCCTACGAGAAAGTATCTTTTAAATTTAAAAAAAAAAAAAAACGTGTTTTTTTTAGATGTTTTGTTACATGTACAAAAAATTTGGATGGGATGGCATTCGATCATGATATATCACAGGGTCATGTGCACAATGTGTATAATGGTGTCAGTTTTTACCTTCCATTTGTAGTGAAATTGCAAAATTTTGCAGCACTTTAATTTCTTTGAAAAATAAAAACGGAAGGTAAAGACTGACACATAACACTCAATTGGTGCATGACCCTGTGATATATCATGATCCCAATGCCATCCCATCCCAAATTTTTTTATGCATGAAAAAACATCTAAACAAAAACACGTTCTTTTTTTTCATTTAAAAGATACTTTTTCTCGTAGGGTAAGTTTCAAAACAAATTTGGATTTTTTACCTAGTTTCACAATCAGGAATGCATTTAAAT
Organism: Sweltsa coloradensis; assembly: GCA_024449915.1. NCBI lineage: Eukaryota > Metazoa > Arthropoda > Insecta > Plecoptera > Chloroperlidae > Sweltsa > Sweltsa coloradensis. The sequence continues at coordinate 21,350 of JAMZAV010013970.1, forward strand.
ACATATAAATTAAATTGCCAATAAAAAAATCTTTAATTTTAAAAAAAATTAGCCTTGTATGTCCAACGGTTTTAAAACTATCCATTCAGGTACCCGCTTGGCTCCGCCAAATTTGAGTTTTTTGAGGTCGGGGTATGTTACTCGAAAACGTACGTGCTTCAGGAAATCAAAATTCCGCCCGCAACGCCACGATCAATCTTCATTTAGTAAGAGTAGATTTGCCAAGTTTCATCAAAATCGGAGATAGTCAAGTTTTATTTCAGGCTCGGCTTGGTTGATTTGACGTGGAATGACCCAAGTACCTACAAGCTTTATCCGATTGTAATGATTTTTTTCACAGAACCTTAATTTTATGAATTATTATATTGGTGTAAAATTTGAGCCCAATCGAAAAATTATTTCTCAAGAAAATCGCAATTTCACGTTTTTTTCTTCATTTTTTAAAATTACGATTTTTTTTGTTTAAAAAAAAATGCATAACACATGGCAGCTCAATGAACCAATTACGCTCATCCAACAACGCGCCTGAAAAAGCGTTTGCGAAGCTTCCTAGTTTTAGTAGATACAAATTTGGTTATTGTGATGATTTTCACCAAAATGACCTTGAAAGAGAAAACATTTAGATTAAAACCAGAATTTTAGAATTGATAAAAAGTTGGTGATCCTTTAAAACGCACAGGTTTTCACCAAAATGAGCTTGAAAGAGAAAACTTTTGGATTAAATACAGGTTTTGGTAATAAGAGTTGGTGGGGATGGCTTCAAAACGCACAGATTTTCACAGAAAAATATGACCCCCCCCCCCCCCGCCCCCATTAGACTAAAATGACCATGAAAGAGAAAACTTTAGGCCTTAGGTTAAAACCAAATTTTTAGAAGATAAAAAGTTGCGTGATGCTTAAAACGCACATGGCGAAGATGTTCGACCCCAAAATGAGCTTGCTAAAGAGAAAACTTGGATTTTAGTACCCCGCTAAAAATTTGGTCAATGTGATGCTTTAAAACGCACAGATTTTCACGAAAATGGCCCCCTAATTAGCCTTCGGTAACCGGTACTCTGGGTCTATTGAATTAATTGGTTAACCCCCCCCCCCCGTCCCTTATGAATTTACCTGGATACGCACTGCCCTCGTTCAGAAACTGTTCGAACATGTTCAGTCTGTATCTAGAACATTTGTCTGGCTGATAGATGTTAACACCACCCGAATCACTTGTTATCTTACAGCGTCGAACGACCATGTTCATGTTCTGACAGTTCCAAACAGTTCCGGACGGACAAATAAACAAACCTCATCATACCCTATTTATTGTGTTCGGTTGTATAGTGTCAGCACAGATAATCTGCACCTGTTAGCACCTGCGGCGATGAATGTTTCATGATTAAAAGAGGGTGTACGGATGCCTAGATTGCTATCTAGATCTGCCCCCTCCCTGGAACCAGTCACGGGCAGGGGGAGGAGGGGAGAGGTTCTGCCAGAGCTCGCCTCTAGTTTCGGGGAGTAGTATAGGGTAGGCCTACACATACTACCGTACGTACTACTGGTAGCTAGAACATATTGAAGAAAGACCAGGGTTCGATTCCCGTCAAAGTCAAGTTTTTTAACTTCTGATTTGGACTTAAGTCCCATCAGTTCTTGTCAGTAGAATATGTAACACACATAACAAAAACTGTAGAATAATACAGCCAAACCATTACACACTCAAAAGGAATGAGATCTAAAAAAAGGCCAAGCTCGATCTACCTTCCACATAACGTAGCAGTGCCCCATAACAGCATCCCTTCGAAAAGCTTGGGCAAAATAGAATATTTGCGATTTTTAATTTAACGTAATAGTTTAATCTAGTGCTTTTTTTCTAATTAATTTAAACGTAAAAATAACATGCAAATTCTACTTTTGCCAAGCTTTTCGAGGATGCTGTGTAGGGACCACCTGTAAGTACGTTTATAGTGAAGGGGAGATGAGCTTGGCCCCTTTTTTTGATCTCATTCTCATTCCTTTTGAGTGTGTAAGGGTTTGGCTGTATTTCTACAAGTTTTTTGTTATGTTGTGTGATCTCATTACTTTTTCAAGTTCCATTATCAAAATTATTTGCTAAAATATAATATTTTTTTCTCAAAGTTGATTTAAATTTCTATGGTAATTAGCATAACAAATATGGATGTAAAATATCTAGCACCCGGATTCATGTACATCCTGGGTATAGGCTTGTATAATAACCATGGTATAAAAAAACGACGGTATAAGGACTGGAACCCCCCATTCTTGAGTTCGTGGGAGATGATTTGCGAAAACGCAATTTGAAAACAAATCCGTTTTTCGTTTACGAGGAATTGGTATTCTTTGAACGGTATCGTGGTAAAACGTCCATGGTTTTGTGAGTTGAAAGGCATTGATATTGAAACCCCTATAGTAAGGCTAGATTAGCAGTCTCCTATACCCCTCCGCACAGGCGCGAGCGTAGCAAATTGAAGACTCAACCGGCCATTTCAGGATGGCGAATTTGGTGTTTTAATTTATGCTTTTTTAATGCAATAAAGTATTTTACTGGATTGTTTGATATGGTTTTAGCTTGTGCAGCATGGTATTAAACAAAAGAAACAATACGAAGTGATTGTATAAGGGAATTTAGTAATCATTTGGTGTTAAAGGCTAGTATGCTTACCTGTCAACCTGGCGCAATCTTGAGAACTATTTGGCCACAAATCGCTCCCATTTGATTAACATGTAAACTGTCATTTTAAGATGGCTTCTAATTGTACCGGAAGTGGACCACCGACTGCTGGTCTAGCCAATTATATAGGATGTATATGGTTGAAAGAGTATCACGAAATCCAAACACTTTAAAAAGATTTGCGTATAGCAAGAGCTCGAAAAAGTTCTATATTTATTCTAGATGGCAGTGCCTTCATAAACGCGGGCCAATCGAAAGACAAGTTGTATGAAATGATTTGATTGTTGCAATTATGTAAACAACAGTTGAGCAAGTTCATATCAGTCCAATGTTGTGCTGGCATAGGGTTGGCTAGGCTTGTCAAACATGTAATGTAAGTATGAATTTTACTAGTCCTATAGCCAAATGGAACTTTAGACCTACACTTTTGCATTATAAATAATTTTCCACATCTGGGCCTAGGCCAGGGACGGTTTCTGATTTGTTTTATGAGAGTATAATGACACCTTTTCTCGTTCCACACAAAGAAGAAAAATTTTAAATGTCCGCTATTGTGTTTACGTATCGCACTTTCCCGCCTAACTCTGCTTATACCGTCAACAAGTGTCAAGTAACTATGTTACTTGTTGATTGTATGCCAAGTGTTTTAAGGTTGTCTCTTTCAAGCAAAATTTGACAAAAATGTAATGGTTTCGTGCTCCCGTGATAACATCGAAATGGCTGGACCGAAAATTATGCAATTTTGGGAGAAGTTAGATAATTGAATAATGTTTGCAACGTATTGATCAGAATGTACTTTTTTTCACCCGATTTCTGCCAAAAATCAGAAAATGCGTGAAAATTGGAAAATTTGACGTACTTCTTGATTTTTTTGGTAAAAAATGGGGGAAAAAAAGTACATCTGATCAATACGTTGCAAACATTATGCAATTATCTAACTTCTCCCAAAATCGCATAATTTTCGGTCCAGCCATTTCGATGTTATCATGGGAGCACGGAAGGTCTGCAAGCGGTTGAAAAATGTGATTCCGCCTCCGACCGGTGGCGCTCTCTGCAGTTTTATGTTTCAAGTCGGGTATAGGGCGTGGTTTAAACAATCCCCATGCCGAGAGGCCATTATTGTACACTCAGTGTCATATTGTAAAGGATTAAACGAGTAATTTTTAATACTATTATATTATTATGATTTCTTGGTACTTTGGAGTTGGAAACTTGATGCTTACTGTCTCTTTGATGTATTGGACATGATCATGATTTATCAAGACATAACAATTCAATTTCATATCTTACCTGGTTCGATCTTTTTAATTT
>JAMZAV010013971.1:0-15371 GCA_024449915.1 Sweltsa coloradensis
AACTGAGTGTTTCCGTAGTTCTCATATAGTCAAAATGCGATAACGGCATCAATTCCAATAAAAATTGGTCTTAGACAATCCCTTCCAAAAAACCCCTTGCACAAAAAAAGACAAAAATTCATCAATTTGGTAAGTTAAAAAAACGTGTATTCGTTTGTGTAACTAAAGCACAACCATGAAAATTGTTAAAACTAGAAAAAAAACATTGGGTGACTTACAAAACTACATTAACCGGATCAATTATTCTAGGATATGGTTTTAACATTTGATTGAGTCCTCCTTTGTGAATCAGTTTTTTTAACTGAATAGGATAAACGTTAAATAAATAAAAAAAATAAAAAAGTAAATAATTTGTTTGGTTCTAGCTCCATGATTCCCCCCCCCCCCCACAGTAAACGTACACTAAACACCTTGCGCTTAGTAGTATAATTTATTAAGAAATTAAGTAAAAGTTCACCAGCGGCCCCGGTAGCTCAATTGGTTAGAGCATCGGTGCATAGAGTCAGAGGTTCTGGCTTCGATCCCCAGTCAGGGCAAACTTTTACGACAAAACACTAACATTAAAAGACTAATAAGCTATAAAAAATTATTTCCCTTTTAACATAATATTTGCACACAAATTCGGAACCAATAATTTTACATGATAAGGGAATTAGATATAACTTTCTATGGGGTCAAGCCCTGTCCGGTTCTCTTTACTATGTTTATCTTGATTTGTAAAAATAAATAAGAATTACAAAATTTAAAAAAAATCTCTCACCTATCATCCGGGGCGTCATTATGTTTAGGTGGTTGATACACGTTCCCCTGATCCTGCGGTGCATGTCCTTGCTGCACGGGCGCCACAGGATAGTCGCCTTGCACCGGCGTGGGATAGTCCTGCTGCAGGTGTCCTTGCTGTACAGGATGCTGGTAGTCCTGCTGGTGTCCTTGCTGCCCAGGATGCTGGTAGTCGTGTTGCACATTCCCTTGCACAGGGGCCGGCTGGTACTCGTGCTGTTGTTGGGGGTAGTGGCCGGGGTAGGGCTGGCGCTGGCGGGACAGGAGCTGCTTGTACTGCGCGGGGTAGCTCTGGGCCTGCTGGCCGGGGTAGGGGTAGAGGTACGGCGTCTGCTGGGGGTAGGGGGAGGCGTGGATCACGGCCAGCTGCAGAAGCAGGGCGCACTTTACGATGCCGAATACCTGGGGAAGAACAATCACAATTAATTAATTAACTGTATATTTAATTTAAAAAAATTGTTAATTCAATTGTTTTAAATTTCATTTTAAATTGTTCAATGCAAAATTTTATTAAGTTGTATAAAACATTGTATTATTATTCATAGTGTTATGAAATTCGTTCAATAAGTTCAATCAATTTCAAAGTTTAAAACTAATAATTAATAATTTTTGTGAGAAAGCCTGCCCAGGGTGCAATTCATGCCCCGCTTCAGGTGTCTACACAGGTATGTAGGAGCTAGGATATTTGTGAAGGGATGACCGAGGGCTGTTAAGAGGACTCAATCCCTTGCAATCGCAAACGACTGAGGAAAACCTCGGAAAAAAACCTTCAGTCAGGATAGCCGGTATCGACGGGATTTGAATTCGGGACCTCTTGAATAAGAATCGCGCGTTTAACGCTCGAGCCAATTACTGTCGGTATAAGTTTAAAATTTAAAACTGTACTACACATAAGGTATGTTTGTTCGCCAACACTAGTAAAACACCGACAGTTAAAAATGAAGCCGACGAAATCGATAGAGGAAGCCAACACGTTGCACATGATTAATTAACTAAAATGTATCAACAGTGTAAAACTACTAATTATTAATCATGATAAATGTACTTTTGATTAAGATTTCACTGTAGACCGTTGCATGACTAAGAATTTATTCAAATGTCCACGAAAACTTCATTATAGGTTCGTAATAGCTATTTCTGCAATAAGGAGCAAGGTAATACTGTTTATAAGTACAAAGAATACAAGCTCGAGCGATTTTCATTGGCAGTTAATTCAATAAATACACAAAAAACGAGATATGCTTTTTTCTATTTGTTACTTTAAAAAACTTTATTCGTATAGTATTTTGAACGATGAACAATCTTTGCGTAATAAATTTACTTATAAAAACAAAATGTAATTATTATATATTTAGAAAAGACTGGGAACTCAAAATTTGTATTGCTGATTACACTTAATTTCTATAAAAAATTACTTAACGAGATTAAAAACTGTGTATTTTTACTTTGAATAACAACTAAATAATATGAATCTATGTCAAATACAAATGTAACTTAAAAAAAATGTAATGAAAAATAATATTAAACAGATTTTTCATGGAGATGGGCAAAATTAGCGTTTTAGTTGACGACTTTCGAAAAAAGCTACAAAATACAATTTTAAAAAGAGATCAAAGGTTTGCCACATAACTATTTTAATTACATTTATCAATGTTTTTCACTTGCAGTGGATGAATTTTAACTCTTAATTGCTGCATTAAACCCAAATTATACAGATTTTGAAGATGGTAACAAGAATTTAACAACTCACTACAATCACCAACTTTTGAGATGTGCAAATGGCGTAATGTGATAAATATGAGAAGCAAAGCGCTGACACGACAGTTTTAATATGCTCCTAATCCCTATCTCTATAATGATGAAAGCACTTGTAGTATGTGTAGCAAGTCACAAAAAAGTACCAAATTTAGAGATTCAAAAATGTTAAAGCGTTAGTTTGTGATTCATAGCATGTGAAGTATGCGTAGAAATTTACTGGCAAATATCAAATTTGGAGATTTCAAAATACTAAATTTAACAAAGTTATAATGATGATAGCACGTGTAATATGTGCAAGTTGAAATTGACTAGCAACCAAATTTGGAGATTTCAAAATGCTCCTTATACATTTGAGAAACATCTAGTGCTCTTTACTGTAGGCCAATACTTCCTTAAAAATACTCCTTATACCCCAATCTCTAATGATGATGCTAGAAAGTATAGTGCAGTCGTACTTACCACTGCTCTCATGATGATCAAATCAAGTAGTTCCCCGCCCTGTGTGTCCTCCGGCTTATATAGCCCGGGTGTTTGCACGGGTCTTAGAGCGGCAGGCTGTGGTTGGCCAATAAGATGACCCATGCGGTACACCGTGAGGACCGTGCCCTGGGGGGTACCCGTAGCACACGCACACGCACACGCACACGTACGCACATTGGGAGTTGTATTCACTGTTTTCTCATTCAAATTATTTGCCAAGATTTGGAGCAAAAATAGTATGGTTTGGTATTGATTTCTAATTATATAATTAACATTTAATACAATTCAGAAGTTAAAAATCCATCCCGATCGGGGTTCGAACCTGATTTCTCCCAAATTTCAAGGGTGGCGCCTTACAACTAGACCACCGAAACGCCCGAACGGTAACTTTTTAACTTCTGAATTGTAGTTGCATTATAGATTGAATGAATCTCTTTGGTCTAGTCTAGTTGGCTAAGGCTCCTACTTGGAATGTGGGATGACTCGGGTTCGAATCCGATCGGGATGGATTTTTTAACTTCTGAATTGTATGAAATATTTACAAATCCATCTACGGGAGTGCTTCCCGAAGAAACCAAATCGATAAATATATAATAACAGTTGTACTGTTTGTAAAAACTAAAAAAAAAACTACAGTATGGTGAAATTTTTAAAGGTTTTTGGTTAAAAGGCCATAATTTTAAAAAATTTTCTTGATAGCAAAAAAAAAACCGGAAAATTTTCCGACCTTTTCCAAACCCTTTGGGGAAAAAAAGTAAACTTTACAAAAGGGGGCTTTAAAGGGCCTTATTCCCGGTTTTTTAAAAACCATTTTTGTTACAATTTTAAAATTTTGTATTTTCTTATTTAAAAATTTTGGTCCCTTATGGACAAAAATTTTTTTTCGATACAAAAAAAAAAACAAAATTTTTTTTCCCCCCCCCCCCCCTTGTTTTTAAAACCCTTTAGGGGAAAATTTATCTTTTACGGGGTGAAATTTCAAAAACCAAAATTTTCCCCGGATTTTTTGAAGGTTTTTTTTAACAAACCTTTTAAATTTTACCTTTTTTACAAAAATTTAAACATTACGAAAAAAATTTTTTCAAACAAATTTTAAAAAACGAAAGGGGGAAAAGGGGTTTTAAGTCTCAAAAAATTGGGTTTGAAAAAAAATTACCCCCGTTCAGTACATAAATAAAACCGTTCGGGAATTTTTTTCTTCTAAATCCCAAAAGGTTTTACCAAAAAAAAACCCAAAAAAAATTAAAAAAATAAAAAAACCAAATGGGGATTTTAAGTTTAAAAAATAATCCAAAAAATGGGTCCGGAGAAATTTTAAAAAAACCCTTTAAAAAATTTTTAAATAAAAAATTTCCCACAAAAATTTTAAAAAATTTTCAAAAAAAACAAAGGAAAAAGAAAAAAAAAAAAGAAAAAAAAAAACCCAAAAAAAGGGCCCTATACTTTGTTTGATAAATCATTAAAAAATTACATTTGAAAAAATTTTAAAAAAACATTGTTTTGTATAAGCAACGACATTATACAAGCAAAATATAAATAAAAAAAAAATATATGTTCTGTTTTTTAAGGCCAAAAAATTGTTTTAATCTAAAAGTAAAAATTTTGGTCCTCTGCAGAGGGGCTAAAACTACAACTAAATTAAAATTAAAGTTTTGAGGAGAGTAAAAAAATAAAAAAAGCCAAAAACTTTTTTCCCGGTTCTCTTTCCCAAAAAAAAGGGCTTTTGGTTTAAAGGGAAAAAATTGTCACGTTTACCTTTTACAGGTATTGAAAATAGTGATTTTTTAAAAAAAACTAATATCCCCAACAAAAACTGGCGGGTTTGTAACAAAATTTTCCTAAAAAAGACATGGACTTTTAAATAATTGGGGTTTTTTACGTTTTTGACTGGGGGTTAAACAATTGCCCCCCTGGGGTATAAAAGAGAACTTTTTATACACGAAAATGGGAAATTAAAAAGGGAAAATGTAGTTTGAAAACCAAAATTTGGGAAGGGTTCCCAAAATAAATATTAGGGTTTGCTTTTAGGGATTCATTTATTACATGTAAAAAATTTTTTAAATATCAAAAAGGGAAAAAAATAAATTTTATTTTAGCAAAAAAAACCAAAATTTCTGGTTTTTTTTATTACTTTTTGAAAAAAAAAATTTTGGGGGGGGTTTGAAAAAGAAATTTTTTTTCCCAAAACTCGAGAATTTTTTTTTTAAAAGTTTCCCAAATTTTTTTTTATTTAATTTGTCGTGTCAAGTAGAAAATCCCAATTTTTGGGTTTTTCCCAATATTAAACATACCAGAATAATTTACCAAAAAAAAAATCATAAAAAAAAAACTACAAAACAAATATTTTAGAAAGGCAAAGAAATCCCTATCACTTTTAAATTTTTTTGCCATGCCTCATAAAAATTTACGGTTTTGGTTTCCGGGGCCCAGGGGGGAAAGTACCATAGCTGAATGAAAGGCCCCTTTCCCAAAAAGTTCGCACGCGCTCGGAAGATAAAAAAAAAATAAAATCCGAACGGTACGCCGAAACTTTAAAAGGGGCCCCCCATTGATAAAAATTTAAAATACTCTTGTCCGCTCCTTGGCGCCGTTTGTTTACTTGGAGTACACCTGTCGTAAACACTCGGGGGGTGTCGTGATGAGGACTTTTACACTTTCGAGCCCAAAAAATGAAAAAAACATATATGGGAACTTTTAGAAAAGGGGTAATGAAAAGGGAAAAAAAGGTGTTTTTTTTATTATATTTTTGGGGGCTTTGAACTGCGGTGTTCACTTCTTTGCCGTGAACCTGAACACTTATACACGTGGTTATTACGTCAAGGGCTGGAAGAATGAATGAATTATTATAAACATCAATGTGTTTAATTTAAATTTATTAAAATGATACTGCAAACTACACTCTTACCGACACATGGTACAAATAAGAGTTTTGAACCAGTGGGCAAAACAAAATCGTACATCAAACGTTACTTCAGAAAATTATTTTCCCTTATACTCATAGCGGAGATAAAGGGTTGTTTAAACAATAAGAAAAATCATAGCTAAAAATTAAATATTGCACCGAGAACTTTCATTTTCTTACTGACCCAAAATTTGCATATAATGGCCAAAAGGGAGTCCACGCGGATTCGCGATATAGCAGAAATTTTTATGATCAAATTCAACATTTGACTAACAGTTAAAAAAATTCGAGCGAAAATGTCAAATGAGAAGAATTTTTGGGTATGCGATTATGTTTTTTTTGGTTTTTTCTTTGGGGCCTCCCTTTTTCGGCCTTTCCCTTCCTTTCTGTTTTTCGTATTTTTCTAAATTTTCTCAAAAAAAGAGTTGAATGCAATTTAGAAAAAAATAATGGCTTTTGTCCGTTTAAAATAAGGTAATCATCTGGTTTTTTATGGTAGGGGGTAGGCCCATAAATTTTTATGTAGTAAAATAAATTGGAAAAAAAACTGATGTGTCCTTCTGGGGGGAACCCTAGCGCTTTTTCGAGGTAACCACAATGGGGCGCGCTAAGCAAGTCATTGGCCAGGGAGTTAAAAATACAAGGGAATTCCCCAATATTTTTCAACCAAAATTTTTTAGCTATTGGGCAAGTTCTGCCAACTGAGGTGTGAAAAACAAAAGCAAATAATGTTTTTGTTGGGAAACAAGATGGGCTTCTTTTAAGCAATTAAACAAAAAATCGTCAAACAAAAAAGAAAAAAGGGGAAACAAAACTCGGGAAAAAATTTAAAAATTCGATATTTTATTTCCATTTGGTAGCAGTTAAGTCAAGAATGAAAGGGGCTGAGAAAATTTTGGATTGGGGAGATTCAGCTTTAAATCTGCTAAAATTTTTTTTTTTTTTCCCTTTTATTTCCCCCCCCCCCCCCCCCCTCGAACCCCAAATTTGTTTGGGGTCTGCATTCATTTTTAAACCCCCCACCCCATTTCTCAGCTCGGGGGAAACACCCCCTTTCCCAAAAAAATAAAACCCCAAATCAAAAGCTTTGGGGTGGTTATCGTCATCATCAATTTGATTGTTTTTTTCCAGTTCAAGTGTTACGGGGAACAGTTTCTTGGTTAGGGGTTTCGATTTTTTTTTTTACCCAGGAAAAAAAAAATCCAATATTGAAAATATCTGTACTATTTTTGTATCAAAAAAATATGTTTTCGGGGCTATATCTCAGTGGGGTATTGGCTCCACTAAAGAGGGGGAAACTTTCACATTTTATAATCCTCCCATCAAGACAATAACAAGAATTAGGGGTGCATTAAAAAGGCCAGATTTTAAAAAAATTGTTAGGAAAAAAGGGAAAACCCCAAAACCCAAAAAAATAATTATTTGTTTATATCTGTATGGGACCATTTCTTCTTACAAGGTCAGACAAATTACAATAATTACCTTTTTTTCCTAACTAATTTTATTGGAATACGTATCTGAGTAAGTTATTAAAGATTGATGATTTGAAATTGCAATACTTATTGCACAGCATAAGTATACAGTCTAATACATTTAAAAAAAAATCATTTTGTAATTATTATTATTATAAATACATATTCACATCAAAACGTAGTTGGATGTATTTTAAAAACATAATTTTATCACCGTTGAAAAATGTGTACTAATAGGTAGATAGTTTTATAATCATTTTTCACATTTATCTAAAGTACTCACATAACCACATGTGCCCATGTACGTGTTCACTTACTGTACAGTACGCTAACTAAACGAGTGTTCCCGGAGCTTCTAGGGGTATTCCCTCTGATTGCTCCCCCACCCCACCCCCTAACGTTGCCTGGGGGTAATTGACTGAAATAAAACACTTAAATCAAAAACCTGATTACATCTGGCATTCCATTAATCGTCCTCCCACTTCTTAACCCACTTCTGTAATAAAGTAGGGGGGGGGGGCTCGTTATCGCGTGGAATGTGTTTATTGTTCTTGTGTTGTGTCACGAGACGTGACAACACTGTACACGACGCTAGAACAAGGCGAAGTTTTCGACGTCGTAAAGTTGAGTTTCTGCGGGGTTGTAAAACTATACAATACTGGCTGCATTTATACAAACAACAACAACAACAACAACAACAACAACAACAACAACAACAACAACAACAACAACAACAACAACACTGACATATAAATGCATATTCATTGCAGGACTTTTCACTGAAACGCATTATGATAAAATAAAATGTATTTCCACTTGCCATTTGTATGATAAAGACTATGGGAAAAAGTCGAAATATTACGTTTTATTTCATCAAAATGTGTTAAAAGTCCAATGAATTATTTATTTAAGTACAGTACCTATTACATAGTTTCATTTCTGCCATCGCAATAACAATAATACAACTTATAATATGAATAAGTTTTAGGATAGTTAGTATAGTATTATTATTCACGCATTTTTCCAAATGTGCATACAATTAATGTTATTTGAAAATGCAGTGCGATCCTCCCAAATTCGCGTCAAATGTGTTCTTTCGACCACTATGGTGTTATACACTACAGTCACCTAACGCAGCTTCTAAAATGAAGAAATTCTGATCATTTTCGTTTTTTTTGAACGGGACAACAAATATTTTACCTCCAAAACTGTGAAGGATTGCTTATAACAACGATTGTTTGTGAGTTTTAAAGATTTTTAGTCGACGAGCTTTTTTTCATGCGATTATAAGTTGAAAGAAGGGGATTTAAATTAAAAATAAACTTTCTAATTATTAAAAATAAAAACTTGACACCAGAATTTAACAAATAAATCATTAGACCAAAATGGTGAGTGCACCCCAAGTTAATCAATGGTTTTTATGCTACAGCACTGTTACAACGATACTATACGCAATTAATGTATTGGCGACTGATTGTTGATAGCTCATCTATCTACTAATCTAATCCAAATATTGATTCAACTTCTAGCTTGAGACAAGGAATGCTATCAATAAAGACCTTAGATCAACTAACCTTGATTTACTGTTGATATTTTATAAAACGGAAATCAAACGGAACTTCCTTATTAGTCTGTCTGTATGTTCGATAAAAACGGACGAGCACTGAACCGCGACAGAGGACTTTGAGGACACATCCACCAACACATAAAAAAATTAGGTCAAGTACTATAACTATGCCCTCCCGAGAGGAGCTTTAAGGAATCGCTGGAATTATTGATTATTAAAAATTCTAATAAATTTAATCAACTAACGGAATGCACAAATAAAAAATGTCAGCTTAATAAATTCTTACATTCATATTATTGTCAAGACAGTAGTAAATTTGCAAAAAAAGTTTGTATATAGGCTTTCAATTAATTTTTAATTGAATTCCTTATTTAAACTTTATTTGCAAATATTATAAATTTCGACACCGTAGATTTTCTGAGACTTTGAGTATGTAAAATGGGATTTTTTTCTTAATCCGATGCAACCAGAACCCTTTCTGTTGCAATAAGTTCAAGGTGCAAATTTATTTTCTCACCTCTACAACTCAAAGGGGCAGTTGTTGATCGACAGCGAGAAATTTGTAAATAGAATAAGTCATGGTCAGCCTGGTAGTCTTGACATTTCTGAGACTTCAATGTTATCCCAGTTTTCGCTGTCGTACAAGTTAGTAAAGGGTCCCAGGTCTCTCAAAAATATTCTCAACACAGTATTTCTAAGACTTCAGACTCCTGAGAAGGGCGTTGCCCCGGGAAGGTCTGATAAGAAAAATACGTTATTCATTAAGAGACTAAGACTATCATGAAGGTCTTATTGTATTTTTTTTATAATTATCACCATTAATTTCATCAAAGTTTATAATGAAAAGGACGTCAGTCAATTTCAAAACAATGTTCCAAAATACCACAGGTGTTTGCAACTGCACTAAAAGGAACAAGACCTCGCCAATTAATAGCATACCTCTATGGAGTCTTTCTTTCTGTGTAATAAATTAGTCATTACGATCGGCTGCTCTGTCTTTGTAGACTCTCTAGTCATGGTCGGCCTGCAGGTGTTTGATTCTTGGCTGAGGGCTGGGTCGTTCGTTCATATCACTACCTGAAAGATTGTGGTTAGGACAATGTGAGGCTGCAGAATCGTGGGCAATGACCTCGCTCAATATGGTGGGTACATTATGCATACATGTAGCAGGGTCAATACCCCCTTACTATATGAAGTTCATTCTCTGTGCACAGATCATAATATGTAATAACAAATAAGAGGCATGGAAACTATAACAGACAATTATTACAAACTTTAGAAAATTATTGACTAATACTTATAAAAGTATTAGTTGATTTATGCCAAAAGCTAAAGCTATGAATCAGCAAAACGCTGTTGTTTTGACAGAATTAATGAAAATTATACTTCAAAACACTGTGTGACAAATTGTATTACGATATTAAGTATAAAACGTTCTTGTAACATCAATTCAATCTTTGTATAGTATATTGTTTTTGACATTTCATACAATACACACATAAATTAAGATAACATAAATGTACAAAAAGTAATAAATTGCATGGATAGAAATTTCAAAAATGATTATATTACAACTATGTACAAAATGCAATCTAATTATTGTATAAAAATATATTATCTAAAATGTTTAGTTTATTTGGATTAAGGAAGCGTCAACCGTTCGGTGATAATGCGACACTATTTTCGGGGAAATGGGGAGGAAAATCCCATGCTGGTTAGAACCAGCCACGTGAAGGGGAGGAAACGGGGGGTTCTCACGTAGCAGTCGCCATCGTCTATCGTCTATGTCATCGTTTCTGTTGTAATGGTCGTCGTCGTCGGGGACGTCGTCAAGAGGGAAGAGGGTAGGTACCCGACGACGAATGCCAGAGTTCGCCTCTAGTTTTGGGGAGTAAAATGCTCCCTTACCAGATGATTTTTGCGAAATGAACTTTTTATTTTTTCCAGTCTTTTAAAATTAGCAGAGCCATGCTCCGGGTCAAATTCTACCCCGGGCCCAGACGGGGTGTTTGAAAAAATGAAATGAAATAAAGCGAATCAAATCAAAATTCAACTAAATTAAACATAATTAAATAGAAACACATACCAATAATACATGATATGACCAATTAGTTTTAAAGCAGTTATAAAGCACTCCACGTGCACCCCCTCAACAGAACAATGGTAATTATAGTCACTTGACTAGATAAAGATTTTGAGAAGAACTTGGTAAAACAAACCCTAAGATCGACTCCTATCTGAAGCATTTCACAAAGAATTTATTTAATGATGACGTCACCCCCGTCCTGTGACGTAACACTGTTAGTGTTCCCCTAGCGGCGCGAGTGTGAAGCGTCGGACGAGCAGGCGGCGCTGGGGGCGACAGATTCAGCGCCAATTTAGCGCCCGCTTGCCCAAAAACATTGCTCTCTCAGCCACGAGAAGAGAAATCGACCAGACATAATCGAATAGGCTGAGTTCTTAGTGGGTCAGTGCTGCGTGAGGAGGAAGAAGAAGAAGAAGAAGAAGAAGAGAAGAGAGAAGAAGAGAAAGAAGAAGAAGAAGAAGAAGAAGAAGAAGAAGAAAAGAAGAAGAAGATGATGAAGAATAATTGTAGGCTTGGGTTAGAGGAACGAGCAACTGAGAAGATAGATTGGATGCAAACCAGCAAAGGAATTGAGAGATAGTTTTCTTGTGACAAAAACAAACCGGAATCAGTCTTTTGAATTTGTTTGGGCATAAATCTGTTTAAATCAATAATGTAGATTTAAAAAATAATTTTTCGGGTCGCTGTTTTCCATTACAAGTTTTTTTTTAGCGTAGGATTACTCGGTTTGACCCTCTATACATGTAAGGGTAACTGAAAAAAAAAATCCAATGGAGTTATTAGCTACAGTAAACTAACACCTTAGCTATTCAGTCAGGACTGCCGGGGGGTCAGAATCTGCAACTTTTAATGTTAGCTTTGTCAGTGCCATCTATCCAAACATATGTTTTTATTAAACTAATGTTTTATTCCTTTATTCCATTTTAAACAAGCTACAAAAAATAAACATAACAATCGCCAAGTAGAATAACTTACACCATGATCTAAACCCTGAATAAATTCTGCAGATGTCAATGGCCCCAAGTAACTTTTCGTTAGCAAATTAGTCCCTTTACAAATCAAGAATACATCACTGTATAGTTGCAATTAATCATTAAAATGGGCTTTATTGTTATAAACTACATGTCTTGCTAGTTGCTGTTCGGCAGGTCCCAGCTAGAATTATAGTGTTGGGTTGTAGCACCGTTCATTCTCCGTTCTGTTCATTAGGAGATAACTGAGCTTTAAGCTTTACAGTTTACATAGTCATGCATTTTTTACAAGAAGTATTGCTAATATTACTAGTGAATAAGGAAGCTAAGTTCATAATTGTCTGCATTTGTTTATTTGCTTTTAGTTACACTGGGAAAACGCTTAAGTCCCGCCGCGTTGTTGGATAGCGTAATTGGTGCATTGAGCTGCCATATGTTATGCGGATTTTCTGTTGTTCTGTGAAAAAATCATTACTCAGTCGAAGATCTTTTTTTTATTAAATTAAATTAAATAAAAATTAACTTAATTTTTTTAATAAATCGTAATTTTTAAAAAGAAAAAAATCGTAAAATTGCCATTTTCATAAGAAATAATTACTCGATTGAGCTCAAATTTAACACGAATATATAAATTCATGAAATTTAGGTTCTGTGAAAAAATCATTACAATAGGATATAGCATGTAGGTGTTATAAGTCAAAGAATTGTTTTAAAAAAAGAAAAAACCCGTAAAATTTCGAATTTCAAGAGAAATAATTTTTCGATTAGGCCTACGCTCAAATTTCGCACGAATATCTTAATTCATAAAATTAAGGTTCTGTGAAAAATCATACAATCGGATAAAGCATGTAGGTGTTAAAAGTCGAAGAAATTTCTTTAAAATCGAAAAAAATCGTAAAATTGCCTTTTTTATAAGAAAATCTTTCCCGATTACGCTCAAAAACGTGGCAGTTCTAATTTTCAGAGATCGAAGGCCTCCATAAAATTTCATCGCAATCGGAGTATAGGTTTAGCCGGAATCGTGTTAACAGTCACACACACACAAAAAAAAAACATTCCTGATTTTTTTCTCCAGTGTAGTGAAATGGAATCTTCGCTTCGCTCGCTACGCTCACCCAATTATTAATTTAATTACATGTGAAACTGTGATCCAAAAAACATTATTCAGTTGTCGACCACAATATGTATACACTGTAAAAACACGCTTGAATGTACCTTCAGAAAAATTATCTGTAAATCTAAAGGGTCACCTGTTACTAAATGAACAATTATTTACTGTTATGAATTCCTTCTAGGGCGCGTCAATCGTAAGGCTTATTGCGCTGGTTTATTTCTGCGAGGACAGGCCCACGCTGGGCAGACGTAGCCACAGTCGAGCAAGAGGAGTCCTGTGCTTCTAGACTAAATTATTCCAGTACTAACAAGTAAAACCTCTAGCAGTCAGCAAGAAGCACCGCCCGCTTTCTCACCTTAATTTGCAAAAGAATGTAAGATTAAATCCGGTCGCCTCTATGTGACAGTTATCTTGAATCAATCAGTAGATATTAAACTGTTTCATTCAGCCAGTAATCTTGTTCTAAACGTTACCTTGTTTCAATGGGACAACTATCGTTAGATAACTTGTACCCTAATTCATCAAGGCAGATATTATGTGACACTCTGTACAGTACTTCATTCAATAGTAGGTATGATGCAGATATCTTGAGCGACACCGAAACCTACTTCATCGATGCAGATATTATGTGACAAACTGTACAGAACTTCATTCAAGAGAAGGTATGATGAAGTTATCTTAAACTTCACTTTACCCTACTTCATCGAGGCAGGTATCTTGTGCTAAACTTTACCAATTGCTTCAACGGAACAACTATCTTGAGCTACACTGTACCCAGCTTCATCGAGGCAGTTATCTTGAGCTACACTGTACCCTGCTTCATCGAGGCAGATGATCTGGTTACTGAGATGAAGTGAACATGATGTGACAACCGCGTGGACGAAGCAATAGTACCCAGTAGAAATTGAGATGGAAACCCCGAAGGGACGAGCCACGAAAGATGGCCAACTCAAAAGAGAAGCAAATTAGATTCGAACGAGGGTCAATTGGGTGGCGAGGAGGTGGCAGAAATAACATTATGGACTCTGAGAGAAAGATATCAGACTTGAGCTTGATTTGAGCCGTATAAAGGGCGAGATGCTACTGTGTGTGAGGGGGGGGGGGCTGAAATCAGTTATTGAGATGAGCGATGTAAAACATTGACCAGAATCAGGTCTTGTTTTCGTCAAGAAGGTAGGGGAGTCAAATCTGAGGACGGTCAACCTTATTTCAATATCAAACGAGGGGAAGATTGCGAGATGGACTTTGTAGAAGTGGCTGCTCTCTGGGCATCTTACGTGAAATCGGATGTGGGCATCAGTAACCTTTTGTGATTGTGGTGGGTGGTGGCCATCATGTGACCTATAGGTATGAAAGAAGTGGAAGTTTATATGTTGAAGCTCACTATATGGATGTTTTTTTTTAATCAAGAAATAAGAGAAGGAAAGTACCAAAAATAGGGAGCGAAGCTTAACGCTTAATACATTTTTACAACGTCTCACTCCTGTTTTAAATTTATCTCTAGTCAGGTTAATTCGGTTTACAACAACGTAAAACAGTTAAATATGAATAAAAATTAAATGAAATCAAACTTCAATGCTCCTACTATATAAGCATCACATTTTTGTCCGTTTATCACTCTTTGCGTGTGTCAAGTTTCACGATAAAAACCGAACACTAACACCACATGTCATGCGGATTTTTGTTGACATTGACCTTCAACAAGGATGATGTCCTTGAGGTCAAGAGGGCTAAAACTTTTACAAGCGGTATTTTCTGTACCCGGCACCTCCACCAACAACTCAATACTCAATAAGACATGTTTCATTTGTGAGTTCCGCTTCGACAACCTAATGATTAATTAGCTTCGCTCCCTATTTCGAGTACTCCCATAACCGTGCTTGTTTACTGTGGAATTATAGATTTATTAAGCTTATGCCTATAGCTGATCTTCGTGTCCAGTTTTGGGCACGTTCCCCTAAAAAAGGAACTTTGAAAAGTTAAGTTATTTCTGCCTTAACTGAGACGTTCCTCGTTCCTTAAAAAAGGAACTTAGTTCCTTTCACGTTCCTTATACCGTTACTGATTTAAATAGTAATAATAACTGTGGTAGGAGTTAATTTATCATTACTTGTATATATTTAAGTGAGTCCCAGGCCATCTGACGAGGGTGGCGCCATTTTCGAAAACACAAGATGTCACAAGTTATTTTTTAAACCGCGTTTACGATATCAGGTCCCGGAATTCGACGGATTACGGGAA
>JAMZAV010013972.1:0-15883 GCA_024449915.1 Sweltsa coloradensis
CATTTCCCAACTTACCCCAAAAAAACAACATTAAAAAAAATATCAACCAGAATCAAAGCATGGAATTTGTTTGTTTTATTCTACGTTAAATTTAAAAGTGTTGGACAAGAGGTTCCCCGCCGGAAAAAAAGTATTAAAAAAGGAGGGGACATCAATTTTATTTTGGCCCCGGCCAAAGATTTTAAAGGGCTTTTAAAAAATTTTTATACGAGGTAAAGAGCGCCCCTCTGTGACGAACTCATGAATTCATCATAGATAGATAGATAGATTGATAACTTTATTATTTGAAAAGGCACATTGTACATGTTTGACTTCCCCGGAAAGGGAAGGTGAATTGCCAAGGTTACAAAGTAATTTTTAATCCTAGGGACTACGAGTAATCAGTAAAAAAGGTAAATAAAGGGAAAATTTAAAAAAAAGAAAAGAAATTAATACATTGGAAAATTTTTAACATTTTGCAACCCCATAAAAATCTACATGGAAAAGTGCGTCTGTAATCGAAATTTTTTTAGCGAGTCTGCTTGGCCAAGTCGACTCGTTTTGCCCGGAAAACCCCAAATTTTATGAAGTTTTGGGGTTCCCCCCAAAAGTCACAAGTAGGCCAATCGGGAAATCCCACTGGTTAAACACCCCAGCGTTAAATCGCCGAAAGTGTATTGGGGTTGTGAGCCTAAAATTCCCCCCCACTTTAAGATGGCCCGAATGCGAAGAAGTGAAATGCCCAAAAGGGGTTGTAATTAATTTTAAATTTTAAATTTTTCCTTTGGATTTTTATATTTAAGGGAAATTTTTTTCTTACCACGTAGAAAATTAGCAGGTCAGGAAAATTTTAAAAAAACTAAAAAGCATGTGTTAGGCCCCAAGGCCCAGGGCATAGCTAAGGGGAAAGGGGGCGGGCCCTTAGGCCTGCGTAGGGGTAGCCCACCAAAAATTTAAAGGCCTAGCCCGCCAAAATGTAGCATTTTTAAAGTTTTGGATATAGTTGATGTTTTTAAATTTTTTTTTTTAACTTTTTTGCCCCTTTTGGGGCAAGGAGGTTAAAGCTAGGTCTAGAACCCCATGCACAAGCCCAAAAAACGAGAAATACAAAGACATGGGGCTAACAAACCCAAAAAAAAAGTTGTTTTTTGTTTTCAAATTTATAAAAAAGACTCCCAAAACCTACCCGCCCCCATCTCCGGGGGGGCCCTTTGGGTTTTTTTTTTGGGGCGACTCTAAAAACGGGGTAAGGGCCGGTTAAGGGAAAGGCCAAAAGGGGAAGCCATGATAAGCAGGCCCCCAAACAGGCTTCGAGTATTGTTGGAACCCAAAAATTTGCTGGAGTAGGCCCCAGGGGAAAGCAGGCAAGCATAAGAAAACCAAAACAAGGTTTATTTAGCCCGAAATACAGCCCAAATTAAACCCCCCCCATTACAGGGCGTTTCCCTCCCAAAGGGGTAAGAAAATAAATTTAAAATATGTATAGTTTACAAATATTTGGATAAAACCCAAGCATGTGGGAGGATATAGATACCTAAAATGTAGGTGAAATTAAAGATAGGGGAATTATGTAGGGGACCCAAATATGATAATATTAGGCTATACTGATACAAATAAAAAATAGGTTTTAAGGGCATATCATTTATGATTGATATCTGAAAACAGAGACGAATCCGCAAATACAACTTAAAAAAGACTTAATGTAGCATAGGGTATGGGGCAGGGGATGTTTTTAAAGTTGGTGGAAAAGGTAGCCCATAATTATTTATTAAGGTGCTCACATACAGGGATCGAAAAACAAATAGTTTAAAATATTAATTAATTAAAAATAAAAATTCAAAATAGAGGGTATATAGACAAAGTTGGCATCGGTCACTCGGAAGAGATAGTCCTTTTTAAACCTTTTACCCAAATAAAAAACTGTTTTGGGGAGGAGAAATAACTTCAAAATTTTTTTTTTTAAAGAGTGGCCCGGGTGGGGGAGGGGTTTTGATTGGGTTGGGAGCCTTTTTGTAGATGGTGGATGCCCAAATATTCCCGGGCCCAAATGAAAATATACAGAGGTTGTGGGGGGGTCTGTGGGATATGTGTGTTGGCCCCGGGTGTTGTGCGAAGTGCACAGATGCCCTTGGGAAAAGAGGTTCCTTTTTGTTTTTTTGAACAAATAAATGCCCCGCAGTTTTTGGATTAAAGGGGCATGCTAAGGTTAAAGGGTGCCAAGTTGCTTTAAAGTCTTCATGAGGGGTCCTTCATAGATGTCATGTGAAAAATCCGGATGATACAAAAGGATTATTTGAGACCCAGGGGCCCATGGTATGCAGTGCGTCACAGCAACGCGGCCCCAATTTTGGGTTTTTGTGAACGTATTTTGATCAGTTTCCCAAAATCCCCGAGTCAGGAAAAATCCCAACGATCGTTTAACACCAATTATGAAAGGGGAAACCTTTGAGGTTTTAAAGAGAAAAATAACCCACCCCCTTCAATGGCGCCCCAAATGTTCTTACTGTTTTGGGGCACTGCCCGAAGCAAAATTTTGTTTAGGACTGTGCAGGGCAGTTTGGGAAATGGTTTAAAATTATTAAAAATAAAATCCCCGTTTTCTTTTTATATTGCGCAGTCTTCGGGGATATTTTTTTCCCCAACTAGGCGCTAAGGCCCGGTTTCCCCCACTTCCCTTCGGCCCCAGGGGGGCCCCCCCCCCACCCCCTAACCCCTGCCCCCCCAACCTTAGGTAATTTTTGCTGGGAAATCCTTTTGGTTAGGGGGGGGGCCCCAGGGGGAGGGGCGAAACGCCGTGGCGAGCTTTGTACTAGTAACCCCCCAAAAATAACGTGTGAAAAGTTGGGGCCCCCCCTAGCCAAAGTACCCCCTAAGGCATAGCTTTAGTGTAATGTTAGGATAGACGTACAACTCTTTCTAGACCACTCCCCTGGTTAACCCCCTACCTGCCAAGGGAAGCCCCAAAGCCCCCCAGGGGATGAAAGCCCAAATTTCCCAAAAAACCATTAAAATTAGGCCATGCTATTAAAAAATAAAAAAACAATGCAGTCAGGGGCCAGGCCCAGGGTAAGGCCCAAAACTGTTTGAGTTGGGCCCAGGACTGATTAGGGATGTAGCAGCAAGGCTTCAGTCTATAGATACAGCCCCAGGCTTTAGGGAATATGTAATCTCCTTTGGCCTGACCCCCAAATACACAATGGCCTCCCAAATACACTTATCCAATTAATTTTGGGTTTGCAAAAAGAGATGTGCCGCTGGGAGGCCCCGGGAAGCAAAACCCCCCCTCTTTTAGACGCCCCCCCTGGCCCCAGCATTTTCCCCAAATTTTTTATTGGAAAAGCTGGAGGCATAAACCAAGACCAAAATTTGCCGAGTTCCTTTTATCGATTGACAAAACAAAGGGCTGACATTTCGTATTCCCCCGAGGCCCGAAAAAACATTTCCAGGACAGGACCCTAAAAGGGTTATTTAAAAACCTTTCAGGCCCCTCCCCGGGGAAAAACGCCCCCCATGGAAAATGGAAGCGAAAACGCCCCCCAAAAAGAAAATTGCCCTTGTGGCCTGTAATGAAAGGGGAAAAAAACAGGGCCCCGTGTCCAATTTTAAGGTGATCCCACGATGGGGGGAGCAGACAGACCCCGATCGAGATGGCAGCATCCCAAAAGGTTTTTGGTGGAAAGCAGGAAGACCACAAACCACATGATCCCAAAAATCCCCACCAATAATATACCTGAGACGCTCGAGACCCCGGGTATCACCAAAAACACAATCATCTTTGGAGACTTCAATGGCCCAAAAAAAAAGATTGGAACTACGCCCCGCTCCCAAAAAAAAGTCGGACAGTTTCCCTTTACAAAAACCCTCAAAAAATAGTGTTCCCCGTGTGCCTGGCAGGGAATTTTCTAAGCGGGGGCACATTGTGCCCTCTTTCCGCAAAGTAGCCCTCCACGGGAAAAGGAGCCCGTGTTACCCTTTTCGAAAGGTGAGAAGAGGGTTATTTGGGGAAAAAGGGCGATATTGTTACGTGTAACAGAAAGGCCAAAATCCCTATCCTTTTCAAAAATTAGATTAAACTTTTCAGTGTTCTCCCCCGAGAAGAACGTTTAAATAGATATTTTCCCCCATATGGGGAGCGAGACGCCCCAAACGCAAGATTCCCTTTTGCAGCACAGGTCCCCCCGGCCCCCCGGAAAAGAAACCATGTGGCCCGCGGATAGAAGGCGGTGGTTTTAAAAAGGGGGAAAAGCGTTTTTTTTTTTCACAGAAGAAATTGATAGTTTAAAACGGTGATCCCTTTTGGGGGAAAAAAAAAATGTTTAGCTCGGAAAAAAACGTTTTTCCCGGAGATACTAAATTTCGTGGTTTTTTATCATAACGATTTAATTGGGAGGGTTAAATTTTTTTGAAGGAAAAAGAGTTTTTAGTTTGCGGGTTGGGCGAGAAATGGGGCGGACATTGAAGTGCTTTCCCAGTGGTTTATGACAAAAAAAATACAAATTTAAAACCGTTTTTTAAATAAGTGCCCCCCAGTCTGCTACCAAAATCGTCAAAGGGAAGGGGTTTTAGATGCCCTCAAAATGCCGGAAATGGCACTGGACTTCAAAAAAATACTTAAAGGGTATCAAAAAAATTTTAAATAAAAAAGTTTTACACTTTCAAATTAAAAAACTGGACACCTTTTCAATTTTTATCAGTATTCCCTTTCCCAAATTTTAAAAGTTGTATGATTTTTTTAAAAGTTGTTGTTGTTGGGTTGGTTGTATATTTTTTAATTTGGTTTTAACTTTAATTTTGATTTTTAAGTTTAGGTTATAAGTTAAAGGGCCCATAAGTTAGAGTTTAAAAAGTTTGTAATTTTGGGTCTATTTTGGGCCTCTACGTTCCCTGTTTTATATAGTTTTTTATTTAAACTACTGTTTAAAGATTAGTTTCGAATATGGGGAACTATAATACTAGGGCAAGAAATTGGGAAAAGGAAGAAGGGGGTTTTTTAAGCCGTAATTTTTTTTTTTTTTTTAATTTTTTTTTTTTTTAAAATTTTTTTCGGGTTTTTTCAAAGGGTTTTTAAATTTTTAATTTTTTGCCAATTTTTTTTGAGAACCCTAGGCGCAAGATTACAATTTTTTTCCCCCAAAAAAGTTCCAAAACTTTAAATTTAAAGGAAAAGGAATTATTTGTCCCCCCCGGGGGGAAACAATTCATTTTTTTCCCAAAAATTTAAAGTTAAAAAAAGGGAAAAAAAATTAGATCGGGGAAAAATGAAAATTTTTAAAATTTGTAATTTGGGTTAAAAAATATAAAAATTAACCAATGAAATTATCTTCCCAAATCATTATAAAAATCCCAAAGATCAAAATCGTTCAGGCCATGACGGGGGTTTCTTCCCAAACCCTTTCCGGTCTTTTGGTTCGTCCCGGCGTATTTCATAGCGCCCTC
Source organism: Sweltsa coloradensis (assembly GCA_024449915.1). Taxonomy (NCBI): domain Eukaryota; kingdom Metazoa; phylum Arthropoda; class Insecta; order Plecoptera; family Chloroperlidae; genus Sweltsa; species Sweltsa coloradensis. The sequence continues at coordinate 5,416 of JAMZAV010013972.1, forward strand.
TTTTGACCCCCCTTTTCCTTTTATCCATCTGGGGTGTTCTGTTGGCGGAATTGGTTTTCCCCCCAAAAAATGCGTTCCCTTTTTTACTCCCGCCCCCCAGTTGGTGACTGGATATGGAAATGTAGGGCCCCCGCTTTTTCCCCGACCCCCGGGGAAAGGTGTCGGGGTGAAAGGGGTTTATAGATTTTCCCGTTTTTCCTGTCTGACGAGTACCTGGGCCCCTGGAGATACTTGGGAATCCACGGCTCTTCTCGTGAAATCGCTCAACTCCTTGCCCTTCATCTTGCACTCCTGGTCTCTGTCGCGTACTTCAGAATCCAAACGATCCGGATTTGGTAGAATCGAAAGTTTGTCTCTAATCTTCTGTTGAACATTAGAGAAGCGGGCGTTTTAACCGTAGTTGTGTGTGGTGGTCGTGTGATACGACAGCAGGTAAGTTCTTAACGCCTGTTTGTAGGTCCTTCACCACTGTTGTGAGCAATGCGCAGGCGTTTGAGGAAGGACCTATTTTGGCGTTCAACTTCACCATTCGCTGCGGCCAATATGGAGTCACGTGGCGTAAATGAACTCCATTCGTAAGACGGAATTGCGAAATTCTTCGCTAATAAACTGCCTTCCATTGTCCGCAACGATAGTCTCGGGAAGACCGTATCGTGCAAATATGCATTCCAGACATTAATCGTCTCGTGTGAAGTAATCTTTTTCATAAAGGTTGCTTCACAAAATCGACTATAGTAGTCGACGACTACAAAATGAAGTCGCCAGTCGGTAATGGTCCTAGGAAATCGATCGCGAGGTCCTGCCAGGGTCCACTAGGAGTTTGGTCCTTATGATTGGTTCAGTTGTGGGGGTAAGAACTCACTATTTGGCAACCATGACAGGATTTGCAATATCGTTCAGCCTCAGAATCAACTCCTGGCCACCAGACCTTACTGCGTAACCGAGCTTTCATTTTTACTATACCCGGGTGTCCTTCATGTGCCAGGTCGAGTATTCTTATCCGGAGACTCTTCCGGAACAACAACCCTGGTTCCTCTCAGGATTATATTTCCCAGTACACAAATTTCTGGTTTAAGGATCTGAAACGCTTAGTTTCCGAATTCCAATTATCGGTTAGGATACTATTTTTCAGCTGCGATAGTTCACTATCACTGGAACATGCAGAGGACATCTCTGCCATTGTAACTGATTTTGGCAAAGCCTCGCTTGCGACCCATGCACATGTAAATCGTTACCTGCAGCAGGAGAAACTGCTGCGAGAAGACGTGACAAGGAGTCCGCAATGTTTGTGGATCCTGGACGATATTCTACCCGGTATCGATATCCTTGTAGCTTCATAACCCAACGCTCAATTCGCGCATTTGGTTTCGATCGAGGGGAAAATAAGAACTCTAATGGCTTATGATCTGTGACAAGGACGAATTCGTCTCCTCCGTACACGTAATTGTGAAATCGCTCGCAAGCAACACGATGCCCCAGGGCTTCACGTTCAAACTGGCTGAATTTTCTTTCAACTTCAGTCAGTGAACGACTAGCGTACTCGATAACTTCTTCGCCGTTGTCGTCGGTTTGTGTTAAAACGCAACCTAGTCCAACCGGACTAGCGTCCGCAATTATACGTGTCCCACGGGTTGGGTTGAAGAATCCTAAAGCTTTCGAACTAGCTAGTAGTGCTTTAAGTGTAACAAATGAGTTTTCTTGTTCAGGCCCCCAATTGAATGTGGTGATAGGCTAGATTCTTCTTCCAATTCCAGCTGATGGAACGCGGAACGAAGATCAAGCTTACTGAAGACCTTGGACCCCCCCAAGTGATGAATCATGTCTTTGGAAAGTCGGAATAGGGTGGCGTTGCCGTTTAATTGCAAGATTGGCCAACCGCATGTCAATGCACAGGCGCAGTTCACCGTTCTTTTTAGTACTGAGAACAACAGGCGAAGCCCATGTTGTCGGCCCTGTTGCCGGCTCGATAATGTCATTGTTGAGTAGTTTTGTATAAAACGAGAATTGTAGCCAACTAGGCCCAAGAAAACTCTTCACTTCCTCCCTAGTCCTTGGAGCCCTGAAGTTCTTGACAGCCTCCACCTTATCATTAGATGGTTGTACTACTGGTGTAACTCCGTCATCGACTGTTAATTTTACCTTATAACCGTGTAAATTTCCCTATCCCTTGGAATATACCATCAAACTTGGGATCTATAATACCAGGTGTAATACTGGGTATTAATACTTGCAGTACCCCTAACTCGATTGCAGTATCTCTGCCTAACAGGGGTTGGCCCTGTTCCTGCCTACTACAAACCGGGATTTCAGGGTTTTATTTTTTAGCACTATCTCAGTCTCAAACTCACCCAGCACTGAGAGTGGATTCTTAGATCATATGCAAAAAGAACTCTGGATGTCTTTAAACAAGTGCCTTTTATGCCCCTTTTTCTTGCATTCATTCCATGTCTTGGAATCTAAGACATTGCAGCAGGCACCCGAATCAATAAGAAGTTCAAGGTTAACCCCGCCCACTTGAGCAGGCAGCATGCTAGGGGGTGAAGTTGGTTTATTTATGCCACATACCTCTTCATTAATGCCGAATGTGTAATTCTCCTCACTCCCCGGCTCCTGCTCGTCTACCTGACGAACTGCATTCTTTTAGGCCTAGCATTAGGACTACTCTGCATAGGCCTAGGACCTGAGAACTTGCTTTTATTACAGACCGAAGCTAGATGACCTAGCTTATTGCATTTCCTGCACTTCTTGTCCCGTGCCGGACATTGTTCATTACTAGCCAAGTGTGTACCTGATCCACACCGAAAGCATTTAAGGTTAGGCCTAGCCTTGTCCTTGCTAGATTTTACTACAGCGATGTGCGCCGTGTCTAGGCCTAGCTTACCTCCAGACTCGATACAGCCGGCCTGGCCGCCTCTGTAGCCTCGAGCAGGGTTGCAATTTCCTTGCCTCAATGAGAGTGAGGGAATCTCCCTTCTTCAGGAGAGCCCTGCGTAGTTTTTCATTAGACCTGCATTTCTCTATTAATTGATCGAGAAGCATGCTGTCCCCCATCTACGAAGTTGCAGTTTACACTTTGGCCCTTCAGCCTAGACAGGAACTCGGACACGTTTTCAGTTGAACTTTGTGCCATGCATCGAAATACATACCTCTCATATCGGTGGTTTTTTAGAGGTTCAAAGTAAGAAGTGAGTGCGTCTTTACACAAAGAATAGATGGTCTTACCTTCTGGCAAGACGAAATTCGTATCAGATTCTGGCAGAGTAAACCACACTTCCTGAATGTGTTTCACCCCCAAGGTGTAATAGCGTCGCTTTACGGCGCTTTAAATCATTGAGACCTGAGGCCCTCGAAGTAAAGTTCTAAGGAACGTACCCATTTGTGCCACCGGACGGCGATCAGGGAAGCATCCGCGTGCGCATCAAACGGTTTTATGGTAGATTTACTATCCATAATTAGTATTTTACATCGTCGCCCAATTTGTAATGTATTCGTTACGAATATGTAACTATAATACTAGACAAGAATGTAGGAAGAAGGTTACCGATAAGACGTCAAGTTCCCATGCTACTATTCTTCCTTTATTTACCACCAGAGTGCAGAGTGTACATGGTACATTTTAAATTATACAGGTATGCCACTTACTTGCATGAAATAGCGCTATATATTACATCTACTTTTATTTGAACTTGCTACATAATGTTAATTTTAATTTCCTACTTTAATATCAATTTTATTATATTATTTAACTATTTAGGGATATCACACACAATTCTGTGTTTAAGGGCCATGCTCGTTGTGATCTTTCCAATGATTGCACACATTGTCATGATCATTGAATAATAATAAATAAATAAATAAAATGGTCACATAACCAGTGTTCTGACATAAAAGTCAAAGATTTTAATAAAAAAAAAGTAAGTGACCTAGTGTGGCCGCGTGTGTAGGCCTGGAAGTGAGGTTAAGGTGATAGCACTCCGTTGGAGGTAGGCCTAGGCAATAAGTTACATGAAGCGTCTACCCATCTAGGTTGTACAAACTTGAACACATTCGTTGACTGGTGAAACAGTTGCCATCAAGAAACTAAACAAACTGATCCCAGGTTCCACACCACGGCCTCCGAGAAGATGGCGACGTTGAAGATCGCTGGGTTAACCATCTACGTATTTTTATAAAAGTTCTTTAAATAAACACAATTTCGCGTACATAACTGATAAAGTAAACCTACGAACGTATAGTAAAGTGCTTTCGAGTAATAGCAAAGGGATTAATTGTACCAGGATCAATGAAATCGCGTGTAACAATTCGGGCGTGAATCTGTGTGTAAAAACGTGCACTAGGCCTAGCCTAACGGTCCGCCGCTGTACGACGAGATAGTTGAATTGACTAATAAAACTAACAAACTGTTTAATGAGGTATGTAGGACGTCAACAAATCTAATTAAATAACAAACCAAAGAACAAATAAAAATAAGATGTAAAAAAAAAGTCCAAAGAATATGCAGAGTGGAAAGAGGGCCACGTAGAAGAATGTACACAAAACTATATCGGTTCATCGCCAGTGATGGAGGTTCAAGCTGCCAATCGTTCATGGTGACACGCGCTTAAAAAATTGGATTCGGTTAAACAACCTTACTGTCGGTGGTGACGCGAAAACGTTCAACCACCTTACAAAGTAACAAGTTTACGGGCCCGATGTTCTCCTCGTAAAAAAAGAATGCATCAACCATGTTTTGAGATGCCTCGGGACAGCTCTTCGCAACTTAGGCCCGAATTCATAGTCGTCCTAAAGGGAAGCCCTACGCCACCCCGCCCTTTGGGCTCCCATAGGGAAGCTCGTAAAAGTTGTATTCATAAACGTCCCTTTGGGTTCCCAATGGTAGGGGTTCGTGATTGTTCACACCGGATGACTTGCCCGACTCACAGCTTGCTAAACATGATACATTCCTACTGTAACAACGTTTGCTGGCGGTGAATGTCAGCTGGTTGTTTTGATTGTCAGTGTCACAATTTGTAAACATGGGGTGTCCAATGCAATGAAAAGGTCGAAACCCTTTCCCACTCAGTTGGAAAAAGACGAGTTGTTGTTGGTGCTAAAGAAACATAGCGCCACAATAGAGAGCAAACAGACAGACGCGAATTCGTTAAAGGAAAAAACGACGAGGGGATAAGTGTATGCAAAGAGTACAACTCAAATGGTGAAGTAACCCAGGTAAGATTAAACAAATAATTTAGCCCAGCCTATGTGTAGGACCTTCAGTAGATTTCATGTAAGGCTAGAGCTATGCACTTGCCTAGGGCCTAGGCCCTTGGCAATAAGTTGTTATTGTTACAGGCCCTATAGACCAGTGCATTTACGCCATTTCAGGTGCAAACCTGGACATTTAAAGCTACTAAGCGAAACCTGTTGGGATATGTTCAAGAAACCTCCTTAAACATTTTCTGAAAGTTCCCACTCGTTCCCGCATGGGATACGTCTGTAAACCTGGTATAGCTGTGCTATGTTGAAAAACACACTTTGAGCGTGTTTGCTCCGTCATTATACGTGGTAGAAACTCTATCAGCTCTGGGTGTGGCTAAAGTTTTTGTCCGTAGAGGTAATAGACAATGTCTCGCATGTGCATATTATGATGTTGGCATCGGATCGATGACCTCGCCGCCCCGCACCGTACAATTAGAGAATGCTTTGTTCTTGCAAGGCTATTCGTGTCGCGTTTTTCTCAGTTGTGGTCAGTGTTGCAATGGGGTCGGTTGGGAGCACAGTCATTCGTTTTTACTCTGTATAAGTTGTTTGCGAGTGCCTAGTGAGTTAAAAATGGGTATCTCGGTTGTGCCTGCTGACGAAGAAGAGGATAAGTGCATATTGTGTGAGTATGTGGGATGTAAGCGTGGACCGTAGGTGACTGTAAGTGCCTTAAACGCAATTCGTAATGCAAGTAAATTAGGGAAGACAATGTTGAGGGAACTGTTGGTAAGTAAAACTTCAGTTAAGCTTCACAACGAGTGTAGGAAGGCGTATACGTGTCGACCAAATCGTCCCTTCAAAGATCCCCCGGCGCCTAGGATGATTAGAATGCCATCTTTTGACTTCAAAATACACTGTTTCCTGTGTGAAAGAGTCGTTGACTCCCTTCATCCCGACCGTGATCCATTCTGCACAGTTGCACAGATTTGTAAGTGTGTGAAAATATATGTGTATTGTGCAGGTATTGATGCGGGCTATTAAGGCGAGCGGAGGACCTCAACACATGGAAGAGGTCTGTCTGATTCTACGATTGCCAAGTGGGTTCAATGCGCACCAGCATGCGCCAAGGTTATGGATGCCATGGAATCGTACACTGGAGTATCTGCCCAATCTTCAGATCAACATTTTGAGCTTCGCGAGTCGCGGCAAACACGTGATGGCCTGGATTACGAAAAGTTGCTGGAATGGCTACATCTGCACCACCCATTTGAGAGGAGCTTGCCACTACTAGTATCAATCGCAACAGGCAGAATAGCCAATGACGAAGTCAACTGTGATAACGCACTAGAAATTGGAACCGCATCAATGAAGACTATAAAGGGGAATCCCTTTCAGTGATTTGCACCTGCAGAGAAAAGACAACGAATATAGTTACACTGGCAAGTTCCACAAAGGGAATGGATGTCCGAGAAAAACTTGTTGCCGTAAACCCAGTGCAGTTATTCCATCGTATGCTATGTACTGTACGAAGTGACGAAGAATTAAATGTTAACCTTACCTTTGAGCTTAAAGAACCACCACCAGCATTGGTTGATGGCATTTCCATGCAAACAGTTACCAAATCAACTCTGATGTCCGTATTCTCTGAACTTAAGAATATAAATGACATACCAGACCCTCTGAGATTCGTAATAGATGGTGGATACCTTCTCCGTCATGTTCCCTGGTTACGTACACAAACATATGGAAACATATGCTCCACATACGTGTCATACATCACTCAAAGGTATGGACCAAATGCAACTGTGGTATTCGACGGATACATGCAATTTGCCACTAAAAGTTCTGCACATGCTCGTCGAGCAGCTAAAGGCACCTCGATCGATGTCCTTGTTGAAGAAAATGCCCAAGCTGTCACAGCTCAAGATACGTTTTTACTAATCCACACAATAAGACAAGTCTGATCAGTCTCCTGTCACATCACCTACTTGCTGCTGGTATTCAAGTTGTTCAAAGCCCCTGCGGACGCAGACAGGCTCATTGTGACGACAGCCCTGGATCACGCAAAATGCAGAGAGGACACCTGGATCGTTGGGCAAGACACGGACCTGATAGTTCTACTCATTGCACTCACAGATCCTAACTTAGGATGTGAAAATGTTGGTGCCTGGAAGTAGAGGCAAACCAAAAAGGTTGTACAGCAGCAATCTCTACAACTAGAAGCTGTGAAGTGCAACCACACATACTATTTATCCACGCCATAATCAGGGTGTGATACAACTTCATGTATTCATTATCAGGGAAAGATCAAGCCATACAAGAAACTCAAATCAATCCCAAAACTGCAGCAGCAAATGGGTGTTTTCAACAGACATAACGCTTTGCCAGATGAAATAGCCCAAGCAGGAGATACATTCATTTCAGCTCTAAACGCGGGAAACACCTATGAGAGCCTAGATAAGAGACGAGCGGAAATTTACATGAAAACAATAGCCCGGCAACCAGTTACGGGAAACTTTGATCTCGGCTCTCTTCCCCCCACATCAGCAGCAGCCCGGCAAACATTCCTTAAGGACTTATCTCCAAGTGCAGGAATGGCTAGGTGTCTAGCACCAACAGATTGGGGTTGGGTGAATGAAAATGGTCTTCTCGTCCCAGTCACCAGCCTCAAGGCACCAGCGCCACAAGACTTGCTGAAACTCATATCCTGTAATTGCACCACAGGGTGCGAATCATCAAACTGCAGCTGTAGTAAACACCGACTGAAGTGTACAAACATGTGTGGAAGTTGTGTAGGTCATGGTTGCAGCATTTGCAGCAATACTGTTGAAGATTTGGACGATGATGATGAGGATGATGATCCGATCATGATTTAGACGTAGAACCTGACGCAGATGAGATGGAATCCGATGCAGATCTGGACCCCCCAGCTGTTCATCGACGCCGTCTTCATTAAAAATCGATTGAAACAATTCAACTTAAAAGTATCAACATCCAATCATAGTCCTGGTGTTAACTCATGTTATTAGTTATACTTATAATGTTTGCGGTACACTAATTTTTCTTACTTGATTTTATCTGTTACATTGTTTAAATAATAATAAACTAGCTGTTTAATGAGATTAAGATTTATACATGAATTTTAACATACCTTCATCTCATAATTTTATAGTAACAAAATTATTATAATATTACTTAACATAAGTTATAATATACGTAATTTATACGTGTACGACCATCCGTATACATATAGTCAAATTTTGAGTAAATTTACGGGAAATTCCAGGATTTTTGTGTTTCCAGGTATTACACCAGACTTTTGTTGAATTGTTGACAAGTTGACATTTCAACAAAAATATAATTTTATAAAAATGGGTCCCCGGTTGACTTTACTTTGCATTTAAAGAAAATTCCTGATTGTACGACGTTATTTTCATGTCAGATGCAGTTTTTCCTGGATTTCAGGAATATCCCATTTCGGGTCGAGTGGGAACTTTCAGAAAACGTTTAAGGATGTTGTCTGAACATATTCCCAAAGTATCGCTTAGTAGCTTTAAATGTCCAGGTAAAACCATATTTGCACTGGAGTACTAGCCTACCTAGGCCTTATTGCTCTCCTATTAGGCCTAGGCCCCTAGCTAGGCGGTCCCTCACTTTTTAGCCAAGATCGAGAAGGGTAGGCCTAGGACCTAGACGTACAATTACTTAAATCATGCTTAACTAGGCCTGGCATATGGTAGGGCCTGTAGTGCTTTGCTTACCTCGGCGTCGTTAGCACTCCCCGTCGCTTCTTACCTCCCGACAGGTGGCGCTGGTGGCGTGCTGTATGTATTTATTATAAGAATTCCAACAGTTTCTCGTTATTAATGTTATGAATAAGTAGGAAAATAAAATAAGTAATGATGAATCTAAAACTATACTAAAACTAAAAGTCCTAAAACTAAAAACTTCTAAAAGACAATTAGTGTTCATAGCGGAGCGGCTTCTTGCGCACATCGCTGTGAGCGTCGTGGATCACCATCCCAACTAGTAACTTGTAGTATTGGTTTTGGCGTCGTTAGTGGATGTAGTTGATTCCTTGTCAGGCGATGTGTCCAGACTAGGCGAGCTTGTTTCGCGTACATAGTGTCGCACAAATGCAGAGTTACGTGTGTACTCGACGCCCTCCGGTGACTGCAGAACAACCACACTTCCGTGTTTTGCCACAACTTTATGAGGAGTAAGGTTGAACTGTGTAGTTAGTTCATCTTGCTCCTCCTGTTTAACCAACACTTTATCCCCACACATTAATGTCACGTTCAGTTGCACTTAGTTGCGGTTCTCTTGGCTGCAGATGTTCGAGCCTCGATCTCAGCGAGGAGGGGTTCCTCGCAGAGTTGCTGAGATCACCCGCCAGCGCAAACCACTCGTCGTGCGATGCTTCCAGGTAGCTTACTCTCGCTTGAAGTGAGGCCAACTCTTTATCCCTCTCCTCAGTGCTGGCCATGGGAGACTCCAGATTACACACTTTCTCCTCAAGGAACAGTTTGTTTTGCACCAACTCACGCAATCTGCGTCGTCCTCTTCGAGGTTTGAAAGTTCTCGATCGATTTCGGGGAATTCAAAAAGTTTCTGCTTTTGAGATGTGGCTAGTGCCGCAGCTTCCCTTACATCTCCTTTACTGATTCGAGACTCTTGATTTTAAGCTGTATTTCTTAGAGTTGCTGCTTAGTATCTCTACCTCAGTTTTTTCCTGTCTTGCTTCTTGCAGTTTTGTTGTTAGCTCGGCAACCTGCTGCTCATGTGAAGCAACTACCTCCAAAGCAGAAGCCAGTTCAGTCTCCAGCTGAACCTCGCGCTGCTTCTCAGTGACTGTATTTCTATAAGTTTCTGGTTCAGACTCGCGCAGTTCGTATTTCCGCGTCTTTAGGGTTTCACAAGGTTTCACATCAATATCACGATGCAGCCGCGGATGCTTAAGCTGTACTAACCTAGATAGCGGATCAGCTATATTCAATTGACCTGGCTTGAACTTCAAATCATTTTTTACTCCCAGTCCAAACCTTGAAATATTGTCTGTCAGGGTGCTCCACGTGCAGGAACTATTGAACAAATATACCTCACAAACTTCACGTGTCATTCGTTTTTTTGAGATAAAGTTTAATTCTACATTAACTTCATTGGTGGTAGAAAGGTAAGTGGAAAAATTTCTATTCTCACTGCGCTGGTGGCGGAACTAGGCGGTCATTCAAACTAGGCTCCGCCGGTGTTTACAAATACTACAGGGCCTAGACCCCTCAAAAAAATC
>JAMZAV010013973.1:0-14260 GCA_024449915.1 Sweltsa coloradensis
CTGATGTTTTACTGGAAACCGTGACAAGATGCCAGATTTGCATTTTAGGCTTCTGTTTTGATAAATTAGTTTTTGACAGCTGGAAAATTTTGCTGAGTACATCGTTAGAAGGTGATCATTTACATCAATATGAAGAGAGGTGGATTTATGTGGTACGTGGTACGTCTATTGTGTGTATACATTCTTATAAACTGTTTTATACACAGATGTCAGACAGACGCTATGAAGGATTTTAATACTAGGTGCCTAATGATGGGTCATCCAGTATTGGAGAGGATGCATATTGTGAGTAATTAAGTCAGAGGGCAGATGTCTCGCACTTCACGCAGAATGGCCAACTTTGATTTTATTTCTGAAATCGATTATATACATAAAAGGAAGTATTTTCTCACTTGGTGTCACACCGACACATTAATAAAATCCAAGATGACGGCTAAAACATAAATTTTATATAAATAATTATTATATCTCAGCAATTAAAGGTCAAAATAAAAAAACACAAGAGGTAAAAAATACTTTAAATTAAGTTTTTAACTTATGGAAAAAATTGAAAAAATAAATTTTCAAGATGGCGCCGGAATTTTGAATTTAAACATATACCGTACTTTAAAATGGATAACCAACGTTAATATTATTTTTTGAGTCGTTTAAATATGTATTAAGCTAGTTTTTAATGAATTGTTTTAAATTAACATAAAAAGTAAATCCAAGATGGCGGACCAAACAAAAATATAAAATAATCAATTATATCTAGGCAACCAAACGTCAAATTAAAAAAACACGACGTCAAAAGTATTCATAATTGTATTGAACTAATGAAAAAAAAAAAGGAAATTCCAAGATGGGCGGGGCGCTGAAAATTTGAAGTTAAACATATTATTTTACCTTACAATAAACAACCAACGCCAATATTATTTGTCTAACCGATTTAATATGTATGTAATAGGGTATTAAATGGATGGTGTTAAATCGAAGGGGGAATAAAGTACAATATGGTGACCAAAATGTATATTTAAACAACATATTTAATGTCTCAGAAACCAATGCATAAATGAAAAGACACATGGTAACAATAATATTAGCAATTGAATCAAACATTCGGGAAAATATGATATGAAACAATGAAAATTATCAAAATGGCACCTAATTTTTTAAGCGTACACAAATATTAAGAAGCGTGATATTTTATCATTTTGATTTTTCTCAGAAATAGCATTACTTATGCCTTACATAGACAAGATCTTGATAAGTGTTAAGTTTTATAATCGTCGTCGTTATGGGTTGTAGAATTTTACAATTATAACGATAAAATCTGCAAAACTTTCTTGTAAAGTAATTTTTCTGAAAAAGAAAATGTAATTAGGTTATGAAATAATATAATATTAAACTTATAAACTTATAACGCCGGCAGCCGCAAGTTTGTTTGGTGCATCCAGTTTTACAACTACATTTTTGTAGTTCTAATATGGCTTCGGGTGCTGATGGATGTAAATCGGTTTCAGCCGTCCATTTCAGTTTGCCATCCATAATCCGTTGGAGGTGGTAAAGATGGAAGCGGCTCACATGAAGATTTCCACACCTTATACACATATGATGCGCTCTCGAGATATGGGGGTTTAGGCAACCTGTTGTTGGTGGTAGCCGACGACCCTCTTTTCCCAGCCTAGAGAACAAGATCCATCGAAGCTCCTTGACTGTACAAGCTCTTATGTCAGCGGTCTTGTATCAGAGGCAAATGTATCTCTCCATATAAGCCAAGCAGCTGTCTGGAACTTGATTAGATTCGCCCAGTAATGAAAATGCTTATAAAATATCTTCATCAGCTTCCATAAATGCTTTAAAATGACTTCTGGCTCCTTTTGTAGCAAACCCGCCTGTGTGTCCATTCCTTTGAATGCATACCACCCAAATAAGTGCTGCTGCACGCCTCACTCGAGTTTAGAATAGCCTTCTTGAATAGAAATTCGTTCTCCTCTCTTTCGCAGTATATGACTTGAAGGTGGAATGGAGAGATAGAAGCCGTCAAAAGAACGAATACGCCTAGTGTCTAAGGAGAAAACATCTAACTTGCATTCATCGTTATGTTTTAATCGCATGCATGCAAAATATGACTGATCACTTATTCTAAGGAATGAATCCTTCTTTCCATGGCTTTTACTTGTTATTTCGAAACGGGGTCCCAGTTAAGGCTTCATGACAGTGTGGTGTGCGACCAAGGACATGTTTCGTACTTGAAGAGTGGCATGTGTGGAAATCTTCATGTGAGCCGTTTCCCATCTTTACCACCCCCCCCGGGATTAGGATGGAAAAACTAAAAAATGGCGCGAAACCGATTTAAATCTGAACCTCAGCACCCAAAAGCCATATTAAACTAAAAAAAGTAGTTGTAAAAGGATGACCAAACAAACTTGCGGCTGCCGGCTTTAAGTTTTCATAACCCAGGGGGTGTGGAGACAATGCGAAAAGCAATTTTCAGTCTGGGGAATTGATGATTCAACACGATGAAGTTTGAAGTGTAAGTATGTAGATATTATTGTTCTTTTATCTTTAATTGAAAAATATTATATTTTAAAACCCTAATTACTTTTTCTTTTTCAGAAAATTTATTTACAAGAAATATTGAGATTTATCGTTTAAAATTGAAAAATTTAAAACCCCATAACGACGACGATTATAAAACTTTACACTTAAAGATCTTGTTAGTAAAGCAAAGAAATGCATTTCTAAAATAACAAAATGATAAAATATAAATTTTCTTATTCTTTGTGTACCTTAAAAAATGGGGTCCCATTTGTTTAATTGTCATTTTTTCTTTATATTTTCCCGAATGTTTGATTCAATGCTAAATTAATTTATCATGGCTTTTCATTAGCTTTGGTTTCTGAGAAATTAAAAATTTAAGTTTTTTAATAACATTTTGGTCACCATTTTGTACTTTATTCCCCCTTCGTTTTAACACCATCCTTTTAATACTCAACAACATATTAAATGGTTGACAATAATTTTGGGCTTGGTTTTTTATTGTAAGGTAAAATAATATTTTTTAAATTCAAAATTTAGGCGCCATCTTTGGAAATTTACCTTTTAATTTTTTTCATTAGTTTAATACAATTATGAATACTTTTGAAATCGTGTGTTTTTTTTAATTTTTACTTTTGGTTGCCGAGATTAATTTATAATTTTATATTTTTGTTGGTCCCCACTTGGATTAATTTTTTTCGTTAATTTTAAAAAAAATTCTTAAATACTACTTAATACATATTTAAAAGACCAAAAAAAAAAATTAACGTGGGTTTTCCCTTTTAAAGTACGGGGATCTTTTTAAAACAAAATTTCCGGGGCCCCTTGGAAATTTTCTTTTTTTTATTTTTTTCATAAGTTAAAATTAATTTCCATATTTTTTTCCCTTGTGTTTTTTTTTATTTTTACCCTTTTGGGTTTCTGAGATATAATTATTTCTTTAAAATTTGTTTTAAACCGCCATCTAGGGTTTTATATGCAGTGTGACACCAAATGGGAAAAAATTCCTTTTTTGTTATAACGATTTTAAAATAAAATCAAAGTTGGCCATTCTGCGTGAAGTGCGAGAATTTTTTTAACATCTGAACCTAAACCTTGGTAGGCTTTCTAAGAAAATAGTGCCAGTAGGGGAGGCGGGGGACTCGTCCATCAGATTCGTCTTCACTGGGTTTTTACTATAGCGCTCGGCGGTGACATTGAGCTCAACTCTGGACCTCTGACTCAAACTTCACAGGCACCAACGGTTAAGATGTACTATTTTGTAAACAAGGCTGGGCGCCGGAATAGTTATTTATGGAATCCCAATATTGCGGAAAACAGACACACCGTCATGTGCAAAGTACCTACGTCAAATCGCAAACACTGGGTACCAAATGGTGCAGTGGACGTGTTGGGGGTGTTCTATGCCTACGTTCTGTTTTGCGATTGCTTTTCAACAATAACTTTAAGAAAGGCTGGAAGAAGATGTGCAAACAATACTCAGAATAAAAAGGAACATCACATTTCTCTCGTTCAACAGCAAGAAGCATGGTCAATAAAAAAGCGATACGCGGACATACAAGCATGGATTGAGGCAAAAGATCCATCAGTAATTTGCTACTGTGAACCGTGGTTAGATAGCTCAATTGGGACAAGGAAGCATTGCCGGTGGCTTCATTGTATTTAGAAAAAACAGAGGTGGGCAGGAACTATAATGGGAGGAATCAATTATAATTTATATGCTGATGACTTGGTCTTTTTTTTAGAAGGTGTGGATGTTTAAGAGATCGTAAGACGTCTTCAAGAAGTTTTAAAGAGGGTGGAGGTTTAAAACTCCAGATTTTGAATTTTAATTTAAAAACAAAATTTTATGTTTTTTTTAAAGGGCTAATGAAAGTTTGAATGATATCATTGAAGAAAAAGAAAAGGAAGTTTTCAGGTTTTTTAAATTCTTGGAATTTTTTTAATTTAATTAAATTTTAGAAAAATTTGATAGTTGAAATAAAAGATACCATTGGGAAATTTTAAGAAATGAAAGGTTTGTAAAGAGAGATGTGAAATTACTTTAGTTTATTTATATATTATATTTTTATGGTTTGGGATAAATTCCCAATTTTGAAATTGAAAAAATTAATCTTTTTGATTAAATTTTGACAGGGGGGTAATCTTTGCTTTCTTGGGGAAAGAAAGTATGCTGGTAAATACATAAAAGTATTGAAAAGAAATGTTTTGAGGAAACCCAATATTTTCCCCAAAATTTTTGATCGTGTGTTTTTTTAATGTACTCATAAATTTCCAAAATTTAATTTTTGTTTTTTTGTGTCATTTTTTTTTAAGGGGATATCCTTTTTTTGAATTCCAATTTCTTATGAATTGAACTGTATGCGAAGCTGGAAAGTTTTTTTGCTTGAAAAATTTTAAATAATCGGGGGTTGATTTTCACTTTAATGTGGATTTTTTTTTTTGTTGATTTTCTTCAAAGTTCTTTTTATGATTTTCTTTTTCTTTTTTTTTTTGTTCATTTTCTTGGGTTATAATAATTTTTTTTAATTGATATTTTTTCCAATTTTTTCCCCCCAAAGGGTTTCCCCAATTTTATGTCTGAAATTTGCTTTTATCATTTTTTGCAAAAAAAAAAATGGCCCTTGGGGAATTTTTCCAGTGGGTTTGATATAGATTTTTTTTTAAAATTTTTTCCAAATAAGTTTTATGTGAATTTTACTTCTATTTGGTACTTGGAAAACTTTTAAAATTAAACCCCGGAAAAAGGTTTAAATAAAATTTATTTTAGAATTTTGAAATTTTTTAATTTTTCAAAAAAATACATCCCATTCAGAATTTGAAGGTTTTTTCCCCCCCTTTTCCCAAAACCCCCAAATATCCGTTCTTTTAAAACCGGAAAAAAACAAAAAAAGCCCCGATTTTTTTTTTTTAAGTTTAAAACAACAAAGAAATTCAGGTTTTCGTTTCATTTTAAATTGATAATTCATTGGTAAAATTAGAAAAAATGTAAAATGAAAAAATTAAAAGCGTATTTTTGAGAATTTGTTTTTTCAAAAACAAAAAGCCGTTAAAAATTCAAAGGTTAATTTTTAAATTTTCGCTAGCCGTTTCCCCGGGTGAAAAAACAACGCAAAAAAAACAAAAAAAAACCCCTATTTTTCGAGGTTTGAAAAAAACCAAAAAAACCAAATAAAATGAATTTTCGCTTCCTACCAAAATATCTGTAAATTAACAAACCCGCTTTTGCTTGTTTCAAATTTGAAACAAGAAAATTTTACACAAGAATGAAGATTCGCTTGGGGGGTTTCTTCCGCGAAATTTTGATTATCCCAAATTTGCTGTTCCTGTTTTTTGGAAAACCTCATATTCGTTTGAGGGGGCGTCTAATAAATCAGTTTTTTTTTTTTTGTTTTTTCTTTTTTAATGATTTTTTTTCTTTCTTCTTTCTTTCTTTTTTCCTTTTTTTCTTTTTCTTTTCTTTTCTTTTTTCTTTTTTTTTTCATTCCCCCCCCTTATTTTGATTCATTCTTAATTGCATAAATACCTTTTTATTTGTTCCCAAAATTTTTGTTGAGTTTTAATGCGTTGTAATATTCTTTTTCAAATTTTTACTTAGGGTAGTTCATTTTTTGGTCTGCTCTAAAATTGATTTATTTAGTTGTCCCCCTTTTTAAACAGTTTTTTTAACTGAATGGGAAGCGTTAAATAAACAAAAAAAAAAATAAAAAAAAAAAAAGGTAAGCAGAGAGAGGTGCTGAATGCGAAAAAGCCTGATTTTGCAACCAACCATGTAATTGATCTGATTGATTGGATATTGCTTAACGTCTCATATTTATCAACTGGATACGGAATCGGAAGAATGGGGTAATTTTTTCAAGGGGAGAAAGAAATACCTCTTTGGGGCCCGCCACGACCACCCAACGCTTCTTTCGGTTAAAAATACTGAACAAATAAAATCAATAAATAAAGAGCAAGGACTTGAACACAACCCCCAAAGTATAAACATAATGCGTGTGGGGATTTAACATTAAAATTGATTGGAGCCATAATTCTGCAGCATCCCACGGCCCTCTAGCCATAACTTCCTTATCGTTTAATGCGAAGCCCCCCCGTGTCACTTCACTTCAGGGCGTTTCTTGATCTTGTGTTATAACAATCCCATAACTTTTTGGATTTAAAAAGTTGTTACTGGTGTCACGATCAAAAGGGCTGTATTTTTTGGTTTTAATTGTCTAATGCCCAAATTTAAAATTTTTTTCAAAAAAATAATTTTTATACGGCAGGCCGTTTGGAGGGGAAATAGAAAAGCAGGGGGAAAAAAAATACCTTTTTTTGTGAAGAAGAGGAAAAGGTAAGCTGTCAATTGGCCCCCCCAAATCTACCACCAAATTTGTAAATTGTAGGTGGGTTTTGCTACGTTATGCGGCTAGTGCCCCAATTTCAAATTAGTGTTTTCCATTAAAAGTTCAGAGGTTGAAAGTGGCGGCCAACTTTACTAAGTTACCTCCCTAACCAAAAACTACTAGCGCCATTTTAAACGTGTTGGTTAGTGCTTGTTAGGCGGTTTTTTGGGAATTTTAATAAGGATAAAAGTTTTTTTAAAAAAGCATTTTTTACCAAAAACCCTGAATTTGTTGGTAGTTTGTATGTGGAATTTGAAATTTTCTAAAACTTTTAATCAATTTTAAACCGTTTTTTGTGGTTAAGTTTTTGAGAATTTTCTATTTTTCTCGCCCAAATGTCTCTAGCAATCACTAAAAAATTCCCTTTTTTTGCAAATTTACCCTCCATACGAATTTATTTTAAAACCTTTTCTAGGGCGACGGTCGGGCGCCCCCGCCAGGTGTTTTACTTTAACTTTTCGTTTCTAGGGCGAAGCGCGTAAACCTTTATAAGTAAAAGAGTTTTGGGGTTTTTTAGCTATCTGCACCGCCGCCCGAAAAAATTTTAAAAATCTTGAAACTCGGAATTGACTGTATGTGGTCCATGACCTCCAAAAAAATTCACCCCATCCGATACCCAATCTGTGTAAAAAAGTGCCTCAACATCGTTGAAATCCTTTTTGGTGGGGGGTAGGGGGGGGGGGGGGGGGGGCGGCTAATCTCCGCGCAGAGTTTTTTAAGAGCCCCCGAGGAAACGGTACATTTTAGAACTTTAAACTTTGGACCCACCTAGATTTCCTCAGACGCAGTGCCTTTTGCTTTCAAAACAAAACGGGTAAAGGGAACGGAGGAAATCAAAATTTCAAAAATTGAAAAAAATTCCCATTTTTTCGAGGGATCAGTTACAAGTAATTTCCGCCTTTATAAAAAAAACAAAAAAGCAAAAAGATATGATATCCCCAAAAAAACCAAAATTTTTAAAAAAAAAAAAAAAAAAAAAAACCGGCACCAAGTCTCCTCAAAAATCTTCGGTGTGAATGCATAAAATAAAAAAATTGAGCCAGCTTTTAATTTTTTCTCCCTGGTTTCCATTTAAAAAAAGTTTGATCATTTTGCCTTTGAGAGCGCCACCCCCCATTTTCGTGGTAAAAAAATATAAAATTTTTTTTTTAAATCAAAATCTAAAAAAAATTGCTTGGCCATTGCTTTTTAAGTTTCAAGCAAAAAAAACTTTTGGAGCAAACCAAAATTTAATGGCCCAAACAAATTTTTTTTTTTTTTTTGATTTTTTTTTAAAAATTTTCCCTTTTTTTTCCACGAAAAAAGGTTGGCTTTTCGCCGTCAACAGGGGAAATGCCTTTCTTTTTTTTCAAGCAAACAGGGAAAAGAATGAAAAGCTTGGGCCCAATTCTATATCTCATAGCATTCACAGCCGAAACTTTGAAAGGGGAGTTGGCTGCCGTTTTTTTTTTCAAATTTTTTTTTGTGGGGGTTTGGGCTACACTGGCAGTATAAATAGTTGCCAGTCTTGTCGGGAACCTATAAACCCAAACCACCGGAAGGGATTTTTTTTTTAATATTTGAAATTTTTGGGGCATTACAAATCTGAAATTGGTTGGAGTGAATAGTATGTATGTACCCTTTTAACTTGGGGAATTTTGCTCCCGATTTTGGGTGCTGCCAATGCGTTCAAACAAAATACGCTAAAAATAAAGATTGGGGCTATGCAGATTTTTTAAAGCACCCAAAAATCTAGATAGTAAAAAGTTGCCTCTCGGGGGCGAAAAGGGGGAAGTGCTTGGGCCCGAATTGGAGTCCGTGATTCGGTCCTAGCCGGGTAGGTTTTTTAAATTTTTGGACTTATCTGAAATAATTAATATTCACCCCCACGGGAAGGTTTTCCATTATTAAAATCAAGAAAAAACGACTTTGGTAGTGTTAGTTCGACAAAGTAGATGGTTAAAAATTTATTTTTTGGTTTAAGTCGAGTGATTGGATAATTATTTTTACGTGAGGGTTTTAGGGGATTTTTGTGCAGTTTAGTTTTGCCCTTGTGTCAAAAAAGGAGTCCTAAATCGCGAAATTCCCCAAAAATAGATACTAATTTCATTATTTTGGGCTGTAGTGTAGCAATTTCACTGACTGTGGCGCCCCGAATAGGTTAAAAATGAATACCTGAAGCAACGAACGACGATTAAAAAAATTATACCTTTCCACTAGGGGGTTCTCAAACGAACGAACGAACGAACGAACGAACAAACCTAAGACTGTTTTATCGTCCATAAGTCTCGTCCTCTACCTATAAACCCAATTGAAGAAAATACCAAAAAATATACCTAGGCACGATCAACCAACTTAGGCGACTTAGGCGAGATGCCGAGATGAAAGGGAATTGGGAAATCTCAACTCGCCCTATCTATTTAAAATTTTTAAAACCCTTTTCTTTAAAAACTAAATGAAACCCCTTTACATCGCAATCCTCACCTCCCTATGATTTTTTTAAATTTTTCAATCAATTCAATGTAATTATGCACAGAGCATAAAAAGTTTCCCTCTTTTTTTTTTTTTCGAAAAACTTAAACTGACCCCACATTCACAGTAACCCGGGGACACGCCAGGGGCCGCGTCATAAGACCTAAAACTAACACTCTTTGTAAAAGGCAAGGGTGGAGGGAGGGAGAGCGAATGCGCAGAAACAATGCCGCTCATTACTACCACTCGCGGTCATGGTATGGCACAGAAACAATTTTCAAAAATACCCCCCCCCCTCAGGGGTGAGCTGACTGCAAAATATAGGTCGTTACTTCAAATTGTTACCATTGAAGTAAAAAAAAAATTCATTATTACCGGCCGCGAAAGTTTAAAATGTGAATTAATACATAAAATTTTTGGTTTTTTTTTTAAGATAATAATAAAAATTTAGTAGTAGTAGTAAAGTAGTTTTTAAATTACAAAATACTTACTTTACAAGATTTATCTTCACACGGTGCACTATTGACTCAAACTACGAACGAAATACTGTTTACGTGAGAGATGTACGAGTGTATTAATCAATTACAACTTTTTTTTAAATAATTTTAGTTTTGTTTATGGAAAAAGTCAAAAAACGCAGTTGCAAAAATTTTTAAAATATTACAAAAAATATGAAAAGCTTTAGTTGGTAAATAAAAAAAAATGAGTTGGATTAGTAATTTCATTTACATAAAAATTTTTTGTTTGTATCGAGATTTTTACCTACTCGCAAGTTGTAGTTTGTTGATGTCAGGGCTGGAAAAGTTCGAACTGCTTTAAGCCATACTCCACCCATAACTTTTTCGAAACTTGATCTTAATTCCTCTTCTTCTCACATTCCTTCCCAACCCCCCAAAACCCAATATACCGATAACACCTGAAGAGAAGCACTTTTGTGCCCTTCCCGCCAAAAAAAATCCACTAACATCCAAAACAACAAAAAATCGCGAAGTAATAGGCCATGCGCCTCGAGTAGGGAAAAAACTACCATAGGGGGTACTGCTGCAAAAATGAAAAGTATTGTATTTTAACAGTTTTCGTCATTGTTTTTACTTTGTGATATTTGAAACATTCTACTTCTGTGCAAATTAAATTCAAGTTTTCCCTTTGCACGATCCTTACTAAAAAATTTTTTTCTACATTTTATTTCTTCTATACGAATAATTAATAAATTAACTCTTTAAGGGCCCCGAGATAAATTTCTAAAATACTATTCAAGAGTAACGGCACCAATACTCAGAGGCGTATAGCTAAATCCCGACCCCCGGGACTATAGGACCTGGCTGGCTCTGTCAGGGGAACGTAAACAATTTTGTATTGGGTCGGGGATTGTATCTCAGGTTATTACTGGGAAAACGCTATACCCCCGTCGCTTTTGACGAGCACCGGTACGTGCAACACACCCGAGTACGACATTCCCATTATGCCCTTTTTATCAGAAAACAGCCCTTTTTAAAAGACGAAAATTTTAAAATGTTTTTTTTGATCGCTGAATTAAGACCCCCCCGGCCACAGAATGTAATCAAATTTTAGGCTTTTATAGGAAAATGCCTTCTAAGTGTTCTTTTTGTTTCTTCACTGCCTCCTTGAAAAATTTCATAACGAGGGAACATCATTTTTCGAATTATGTTTCCCAAAGTTTTTTTAAGGTCTTGACCGTTTAGCTTAAAATTTTGTAAAATGGGAGAATGTTGTCTTATTGCCCCTAAAAAAATTTTCAAACGATCGGAACATTTTTTTTTTTTTATTTTTTTTTTTTATTTTTAAAAACCCAAACGATCGTTTTTTTCAAAACTTACAGCAACCCGCAGGGGTAGATGTACATGTGTGCAAATTTCAGGTCGATCAGAGAAACGTTGCGCCCGTCCCGAAGCGTAACAAAAAAAAAAACAGACATTCGAGCCATAAGAGTAAAGTAAACCTCCCTACGCTCGCTCAAAAGGGCGACCTCGTCGACAAAACTGGGAAAAACGCTAAAGTCCCGTCGCTTTGTTGGCGAGCACCGTACGTGCAAACGACCCGAGTAGACTTTTCCCATAAGTTAATACCAAAAGTCTTTAAAAGTCGCCCGATTTAGCTGAAAATGTGTAAAAAAGGAGAGAATGGAAAAAATCCACCCCCATCAGAGGCCCTTTGACATAATTTCTTGGGAAAACTATTTCAACTCTTTGATAACAAAAAATTTACACTGTTTTCCTCGCCTTTTTTTATTACTTTTAGGGGGCAGTGCATAGTGAGACTTTTCGTGCCGGTAACGTTATTTTTGAAAAAATGTAATAGGAAAAGAAGTCCCGCCGCTTGATGGATGAGCTTTGGGGAAATTTTTTTGTTTGCGTTTTTTGCGTTTTTTTGCACTTTTCCTTTGTAGGCTTTTTTTAAGATTTTAGGTGATTTTTGTCAAGTTTTATTGTTACGTGTTAAATTGGGATTTAAAACCCCAATAAACTCATTAAAAACCTTTATTCTGTGGATTCTGGCTAACTTTTTTAACTTTTTTTTTTCAAAAGGTACACTCACCAAACCTTAAAGTCCTGTGAAATCTGAACGTTTTTAGCCCCCCCCGTTTTTTTCAGAACGGCCCAATGGGACGAAAAAATCGCTCTAAAAATTTAAAATTTTTTAAAACCTTTTTTTTCTATAAATTCTGGCAATTTTTCAACTTTTTCTTTCAAAGGGACACACACCATAACCTTAAAGTCCCGGAAATTTGAACGTTGTAGCCCCCCCTTTTTGGGCAAATCGGACCAAATGTCACGAAAATCGCACTAAAAAAACGAAAAAATCGTAAAATAATATTCATGGAAAAATTTTCGATTTTTACCCCAAAAAAAATACACCTCTAAGTTTAGAAAAAACGAAGGTCCCCCCCCAATTTTCATCAAAACGCATATCCGTTTTGCCCGAAATCGAGCGAACAAAAGGACGGAAAAAAAAAAAAAAAAAAAAAAAACCCAAACAACAAAAAAAAAAAAAAAAAAACCCTGCAAATATTTTGGGGGTCAGTGAAATTGAAATCTTCGCTCCACTGTACGCTATCCAATTACTATCTACACTACTTTTAAAGGGCTTGACCGATTTAAAGCTAAAATTTGTAAAAATAGGGGAGAAGTTTTACTTATTACCCTGCAAAATTTCATAACGATCGGAACATTTAATTTTTTTAATAATTTTAAATTTTTTTTTTTATTTTTTTTATCCAACGATCGGATTTTGTTACAAAACTATACAGCAAACCCCCTAGGTGGGATGTACATGTGGCAAAATTTCAGATCGATCAGAGAAACGGTGCGACCCGTTGAAGCAGTAACAAAAAAAAAAGACATTCCCCATAAGAGTCAAGTGGAGACCCCTACCCCCGCCAAAAAATTGCTGTAGTTTTAAATTGGCATTCTTGTTCGTTTTGTCTGCTACTATCGACTAGCGCCCAAAAATTGAGATTTGAATTGCACGAAGTATAAAAACTGTTTTTACCCGAAGGCATATGGGGTTTTTTTTCTATTTCAGATCAAAATCGCAATCTCTTTTCTGAACACGACCGAATGAGAGGATCGGACCCGGGAAATTTTAAATTTAATCGTTTTTTAGACATTTCGTCGGAAAATATTGAAGTTTTTTAAACAAAGTTGGCATTTATTGACGAGGAGGGAAGCGACGAAATCTCATCAACTCAACTCAAAAAGGGACTTTTTTTCTGTGTTTTGTGTCGTATTTGTGTGTGTGCTGTTTGTCCAACAGAGGTCAAATACTGCACAGACGCGCTGAAATTTTTAAAAAAACATCCACACTCTTTCTAGGTGCTGTTTACAAAAAGAGCTAAACCGCTGCGATTCATTAAAAAAAAATAATTATTTAAGCAATGTGTAGAAATTCACCTATAAAATTTTTTTGATAATGTGTTTTTTAGCTCCTAAAAACAATGCATGAAAAACGTTTCTATGGACTGCAAGGTTCTTTAAATCTACAAACGACAGTTTTAGCCGTTTGGGAAGGTATCTTAATCTCTACTAGGCAATTAGATACACAAGTCTGTCGGAGATTATAAAATTACAATCTGCCGCGGACTTCGTCGAGTTTGTTTTTAAGGGAAACCCAAAGTCTTTCTAAACGAGTGGTGAGCCTGTGTTGAGTACCCCCGGTATCATTCCCCATACTGAACTAGTCCGCCTTGGGGCTTGGGGGGACGCTGATAGCTAGACTGCAAAAAATTCGACCATCTCGTTTGACAGACCCTTGTAGAGGGTACGCAACAAAAAAAAGTAGAACACTTGATCGTAAAAATAAAAGTCTATGTTTTTTTTAAAAAGAATGGGTAGAAAACCATGATCTCATTAAATGTTCTATGGTTGCGTTGTTTATTATCGTTTTTAAAAAGCATTTAAAAGCGGGGCGACTATGGGCCCCGGTTAGCGTCGACCCAGATAAAGTGAAATTTGCCACCGGATTAGCGTCCCCCACCCCAGATGGAGTCGACTTTGTCCACCGGAAAAAGTCGACTCTTTATTGGTCGACTTTATTTTTCCCTTGAAAAATGTCGACTCAAGCGAGGTCGACTTTATTCCGGTGGGCATATGCGACTTCAAGATCGTCGAAACTAGGTCGACATTTGTCCACCGGGGAAAAAAGTGCTCTTTTGGGAATTTTTTGGGTTTTCGACCAAAATTCCCAGGGTTTTTGGAAAAAATTTTTTTGTTTTTTGGGGGCTTTTCAAGATCGTTTCGAAAACTTTTGAAAAAGGGCGAAACAGGGTTTTTTGGGGTTTTCCAAAAGCAATAAAGGGTTTTGACCTCTGAAAAAGGGGGCGACTTTATTCCGGTGGACAAATGTCGACCTCCAAAAGGGAAAACCCGGGGTTTTGAAAATCTTTT
>JAMZAV010013974.1:0-14735 GCA_024449915.1 Sweltsa coloradensis
CCCTTACAAAAATTTATCACTACCTCTAGGGGAGGAAATATTCATATCACAGCCATTATCATCAGTTTCATCAAAAAAAGGGACCAAGTGATCTGCAGCTAGCTTTCCTGTTAAGATGTAAAGATCAGGACACAATCCCTTCTTGGGTTAAGATTAATCATCACCTACGAGGACGGAGGACAGAAAACATCTTTCACCGTGCCAGTAAAGCCCTGCTGAGAGCTAAAATCCAAGAGACTAGGACTGAACTAGATAGGAACGCCTGCCAACTCTAAAAAATACCATCTAAAATTAGGGTATGTTTTGTCCCGTGAATTATGGGATAAAATCCTTTTTTTGGCGGCGGAGAGGAACGTTGGAAACATCAGATCATAACCCAGCAGACCATATGAGGAAGTTCAACCACCTCTATGAACAACAGCACCTTGTGCATGCCTTGGGTAAGCAGCAACAAGTTTCGACCCGTCGAGGGGACTTGATTGTTGTGGACCCTGAGTGCATTGATTCTTCAGATCAAAAACCGAATGAGAGTTAAGACGTACTCAAGAACACCGTGGTGAATCTGACTGAGGTTGAACTCACTGTGGCTGCCAAGTCTGCGCTTTCGAAAAGGATTCAATTTAGCAGTCACACCTTCTTCAATACCATTCGAAAATAATATCATTGTAGGAGTGGAAGCAGCCATTCGCCATCTACCTAACGATGAGAAAGAAGAAGTGCGACAAGATACCGCCAAGGTTCTACGAGCAAGTAGAAGGAAGCTACCAGCCAACAACCTACCAAAGTGTGAACGGGAAGCATTGAAAGAACTCGTGGGAATAAAGACGAAGTTATCCTAAAAGGCTGATAAAGGCAATGCAAACAGTAGTGATGGATACTAAGGGAGTATAACTCCAAGTAAAGGAGTTACTCAACACTTCATCTTAAAAGAAACTGAAAAAGGCCCCAACCAAACGTTTCGAGAACAATATCACGGGCTACTTAGGAAAGCTCCTATGGATCCAAAATTTAGTGCAAAAACTCACACCACACGAATCTGTAGCACTCGACTATACGGGTTACCGAAGATCCACAAACCAGGAGCGCCGTTGAGACCGTTTGTGAGTCCCATCCAATGGACCTTCCCACAAGATTGCTCGGTGTATAGCTCAACTCCTTAAAACCCCAGGTAGAAAGCCAAATCATATATCAAAAACTCAAGCCACTTTCTGGATATCATAAAATCAGTGAACGTAGAAGAAGCAGATTTGCTTGTCAGCTTTGATGTAGTTTCGCTATTTACTAATGTTCCTATGATGAGGTGATGGAAGTACTTAAAAAACGAGCAGAAAAGTACCACCTTCACCACGATTCGAGACCTAATCAAAGGTTGTTTAGAGTGTAGTTATTTCAGATTGAAGGCGAGTTTTACCAACAAACTGAAGGTTGGCTATGGGATCTCCACTCTCAACCCGTAGTGGCCAATATCTTCAGGATGATTTGAAACAAAGATATTAGGTTGCACCCCTCAACCCAAATGTTGCCTTTGATACATAGACGATATTTGGTTCATCTGGCCCCATGGATTAGTAAAGTTACACGAATTTCTGGTCTACATCAACAATCAACATCAAACAATTAAATTTACCATGGAGGTGGAAATAAAAAATCAGCTGGCTTTTTTGGATATTTTAGTGAAGAGAAATTCGGATGGGACGATTGGCCACACAGTCTACAGGAAACCTACCCACACTAATAGATACCTACATGCAAACTCACATCACCACCCCAAGCAGAAAGCTTCCGTTCTGGATTGCTTGACCATTAGGGCGAGACGCCTAGCTGACGCTGACCATCTAAAGAATGAGTTAGAAGTATTGAAGAAGGCTTTCATACAAAATGGTTATAAGGAGAGAGGACATTAGACAGGCTATCAACAGAGGAGTAGGGAGGGGTGAGAGACCCCCTCCGGAAGTGGGCAGAAGTCAAAGGAATCGCTGTGCTTCCCTTCGTACACAAGACAACGGACGAAATCAGCAGGATATTGAAGCGACACTCCATCAAGACCTGTTTTAACACTGATAGGAATTTAAATTCATTTGTTAGATCGGTGAAAGGATCAGATCCCTTAGAACACTGTGGTATATATAGAATAACCTGTGAGTGTGGGGATGTCTATGTAGGGGAGACAGGCAGAAAGATTTCAACACGGCTGAAAGAACACGAGAGTCACGTGCGTCTGGGGTTGCAGCTAAAGCTCTGGCGGATGAGAGGGGCGAACTAGACGTGAAACGGCATCAGCGACTTTCGGCGGTAGCTGACCACGCATTAGAGAATAATCACCAGATTAAGTTTGAACAAACGAAGGTCCTAGTGAGCAAGATAGGGGGTTGGAATCGCTTTTTTCGGGAAGCTATTGAAATGAAGAAACATAGGAATAATTTTAATCGAGACAGCAGTTTTCCACTTAGTCGGGCATGGGACCCAGTGCTGAAGTTAGTTGGTGGGAAAGATGAGTTAGGAGACAGGGGCACGTTGTCGGACGTTTCCCAATTGCCAATGCCAGATGAACACACTAGCACTCAGAGGGAAGCTACAACCACAACAACTGGAGTATCAGAAGAAAAAGTAGAACAGAGAATAGGATCTGAGTGGAGTGGACGCCTTAGAGCTAGAAAGTAGTCAAACCTAGCTTAAAAAAAAAAATATATATATATATATATATATTAAATAATTATTTCAGAAATAATTATTTAACATATACCCGCAAAAACTTAAAATTATTACATATATATATATATATATAGGCAGTACAGTATATGTAGGCCAGACCGGTCGGAGAATATCATCACGTTTAGCCGAACACCGATTAGCCGTCTCGAAAGGAGATAACAACTCAGCCTTATCACAACACGTCAAACAACTTGGACACGCGATAGATTTTGACAGCTCTAAAGTGTTGGCGAGCATTGAATATCTTCAACCAAGAATAATTAGAGAAGCGATTGAGATTGAAAAGAGACCTGAGAGCTTAAACAAACAAAATGATAGTCGTAGTCTTCCGTCATCTTGGATACCAGTTCTGCCCAAACAAGAAACACGATACCACCGACAATCCAAAAAGACAAACACAACATACCACAACACGAGGAAAAAATTGCGTCACCGGGGTCGGTTAAAAATATATTTACCGAACCCATCACAAGAAGAAGGAAGAAGAAACACGATGACAACAATGACGCAACACAGCCAAACCAGTCCGTGCAAAACTGACTGCGCGCGCACCCACAGAGAGAACGATACAGTCCGAGCCCGCCCAGCGACGAGGAAGCAGAGAGGCAAGCCCGGTCCTGTCATAACCTGAAGATGCTGGAGGATTATCCAGCAAAACGTTGTTTTAAAAGGTATGTACCACCACCTAACAAACACTACACGTGGACGAAAACCCCAAAACCCGATACTACATCAAAATCGGTCTACGAAAACCTTCGTCATATATATATATATATATATATATATATATATATAAATAAATAAAAATTAAAAAAATTAATTAGTTAGTACAGCTTGAGAGGATCAAAACAAGTAGGTACAGCAGCCTAACCAATAGCAACATAGTACACCTCCCTAGCCAATAAGAAACAAGGAAGCAGCTGATTGGTTCTTCCGCTAGTAGTTTTAGAGTATAAAAGTAGCATGCATCATCCACCACATCATTAGTCCTGAGGAAGCCACCAACATGGGTGGTGAAACGTTGAGCTGCAACTCCACATCGACACGACGAAATAACCCAGTGAGCAACCAGAACAAGAATGTTTATTATTTGTAGGAAATTAATACAATAACAAGTTGTACTGTAGCCATAACTTTATCAACCAATTAAATCCGTTGGGAATAAATTATTATTATAGACTGACACGTAGATACTGACGTGCAATATAGTATAGGTCAAGTGCATGCTATGAATAGTGAATACTTTTCTGCACAAAGTATAGAAAGAAAGAAAAGTATGGGTGTCTGTCAGTGGTGTACGTGTTTTGAGACTATAGTTTCTATTCAATATATTTATAAGGTTGCAATTGAAAAGCTGGGCATTTGTTCAACATTCAACATGGCTTTTGCGAAGGTTATTCTTGTAAAAGACAAATTATTATTTGTGAGTCTTTTGCTGAAATTGTCTGATGAGCTTGACAACAAAGTAGATGTTGATTCTTTACTATCGGATTTTTCAACGCATTCGATATGGTTCCTGCCTAATGAACTTACCAGAAGGGCAGTATCATCTGCGTAGATTGCGTAAGTTACGCCAGGTAATTTAGGCAAGTCATTAACATAGATACAAAAGAGGAGTGGTCCTATGATTGAACCTTGAGGGACGCCCGCTAGGATGGGTTTAACTACCGAAGAGTAGTTGCCAACCTGCACCAGAAAACGCCTGTCTGACAAGTATGACGAGATTAATCTTATGAGATAATTGGGAAAAGATAGGTCAGTAAGTTTAAAAATTAGACCGTCATGCCAGACCTTATCGAAGGCCTGGGCAATGTCGAGGAAGACCCCCGCAGTTACCCGGTTCGAATTGAAACCATTGGAGATGTGCTCAGCCACACGCAATAACTGTTGCGTAGTGGAATGAGCTTTTCTAAAGCCAAATTGCTCATTTATGATTATTTTGTTGTCAGTCAGGTGTTTTTCTAGACGGCGTAATAGAACTCGCTCAAAGAGTTTCGATATTCCATTTAATAAGCTTATAGGTCTATAATTCTGGGGAAAAGCCGGGTCTTTGCCCGGCTTTGGAAAGAGAATGATTTTGGATTGCTTCAGCTCAAACGAGAAATACTGAAGCCTCAGCATATTATTAAAAATATTAGTTAAGAACACAATAGCACGTTTCGGGAGGTTTTTCAGGGCAACGTTTGGGATTTGGTCTAAGCCAGGTGCTTTTTTATTTTTTAACTTTTGAATGATATTGATAAGCTCTTTGGGGGAGCAAACATCTCCCGCGTCAAGAGGGATTGTGTCAATATTTATGACAAAATCCTCAACTGTCAGCTCAACTGTCTCGATGTGGTCCAGGCAGCTGGGGTTTTCGTTAGGCATGAAGGCCAGCTCTAGTGTATCTGCAAAAGCATTGGCTTTGTCCCTATGGGTATAAGCCATGCCATTTATGCCATGGATAGGTGGCAAGGTTTGTTGACTTTTTAGCAATTTTCTTGTCATTTGCCACAGAGACAGATCAGCAGCGTTGAGTGCTTCTATTTTAGTTGTCCACTCTTTGTTGCGGTGAGCTATAATTTTGTTTTAATATCCTGAGTCATGTTATTAAGCAAATTCTTTGTAAGAGGGGAGCGGTTATTTTGCCAGACCCTACGAACTCTATTTTTTGCTTGTATTGATTTAATGATATTAGTGGGAAGTGTCCATTGCGAATTTGTTGTTGGTTGTTTAAAGACAGGAGTATTGTTTTTGAGTGCTAGAATTATTGCATTTGTGAACTCAAGAATTGTTTTATCTATATTGTGGGAGTTGCTGGCTTGAGGGTTGATATCCGTCAGAAGGTTATCCAACTCCAGCCTGAACTGTTTCCAGTCTGGTTTATTAACAGAAATGCGGGGGGGGTTGCTTTCAAAAACTGCATGATTGCCATAATTAATTACAATTGGATTGTGGTCTGAACTAAGTTCCTGTATAGTTTCCACATTAATGGAAGCGTTAAGGTTTCCAGATAGGGCAATATCCAGAATATCCGGCCTTCGCCCCGTGTCAGGATAGTGCGTCGGTGCAGCAGGGCCGGAGACCTGGATGTGCCGTAGAATGCAGTGATTAAATAACAACCTCCCACTTGTATTAGTAATGCGAGAGAGCCAGGATTGGTGTTTGCAATTCAAATCGCCTGCTATGATGGTCGGCAAGGTGGAACTACAGATCTTGTCAATGTCAGAACAGTCTAATTTGCTATTTGGTGGTTTGTAAACAGAAACTACCCTAAGATAAGAGTTTTTGAGCTTTAGCGTTACTGCTGTAGCTCCTATTGAGTTGAGCTTAGGCAGTTCACAAGGATACTGAATAATATTACATTTGACCAGAACAGCGGTGCCACCACCGGCAGCGTCTCTGTCAGAGCGGTAGATCTTTAAATCTATGAAATTTAAACTTTAAATTGGGCTTTAAAAAAGTTTCGCTCAACATGCAAACATCAATGATCCTGCGGTTGAGGCATTCAAAGAGTTCCTCTTTTTTATTGTTAATAGAATTAGCATTCCATGCCATTAATCGGAGATTGGGTGTAAAGGATTTTCTATGGCTTGAAGCCATGTTGGTTGTTACCTGACATGTTGGCCACTAGAAACAGTGGCATAGAGTGAGAAATTATAAGTCTAAGACGTTCTTCATTTGTCACAGACTGGAGAGCCGCGAGAAGCGATTCTGCCCAGTCAGTAATGGTTTGGAATCAATGCCTGCATCTGTGGCTTGTTTTTTGAGATTGATTGGCCTGGCCTTAGGATTGGAATCAGTATTCTGATTTGGTTTGTAATTGCGGTTGGAATCTTGATTAGGTCGTCGTTGGTTGGAATGGCTTGAGCTGGGTTGACGCTGCTTTAATATTGCCTCAGGCTCATCTTCACTGTCTGAGGAGGATGGGGAAGAGAAGTGAGTGTTGCGGGATCTGGGGGCTTTACGCCTCTCAGCTCGGTTTGCAGGCAGGGATGGGAAGTTCTCTGTTTGTTCGACATTATCATTGTCGTGCCCTGGATTTGATTTCCTTGAGCTCCAAGGATTAGACTTGGGAATTGGTGCGTCTTGAAAATTACCCTGATTGTATTTTGAATGCTTAGTGTGTTCACTATTGCCCTTAGTAAGTTTTGATCGCATGGTAACATTGATGGATTTAAATGTAGGACACCCTCTCCAGTTTGAGGTGTGGGGGCCGCCACAATTAGCACATTTTGGTGGGTCTTGGCGAGCCTTGTCACAGCTGTTTGACGTGTGGGAACCCCCACACTTTACACACATAGGCTTGTTGTTGCAGTATTTTGCCACGTGATTGAATCGTTGGCAATTATAGCATTGCGGGGGCCCTTTGGGAGCTTGGTATTTTTCGATTGTGACTGTCGAATGGCAAAGATTTGATATGTTTTTAATAATATTGGCCATTTCGAGATTTGACTTTGTCATGTAAAGTGGGAGTGTGGGTTTGCCGGGACGCATACTACGTAACTGAGTTACCGTGCAGTCAGTTACGCCCTGCTCATGTAGCTCGTCTGTTATCCAGCCAATGCTAGTAGTCTTGTCAAGACCTCGTATCACCATCTTGTATTCTTTCTCCTCAGGAGGGATGAAAGAGTGAAACTCAATATCGTGATTTTTAAGGTAGGCAGTGGCAGCCCTGAAGTCGTCGGGTGTGTCAGTCCTCAGCCTGGAGGTTTCCCCCTTAGACTGGAAACTGATCTTGCCCCTGCATACACTGTTGATTGCCTTGGCTGTCTTTTCAAAGTCAGTCAGATTACGGAGTATGATTGGTGGAGGTGGAGGACCTTTCTTTGAGGTCTCCTGAGTCTCCCCAAATTGCATAGCATCCGTATCATCTTCTACTATGCTTCCATTGTAAATGTCACTAACTTCTGGCTGTAACGGGTCAAATCTATTGTTTGTGACAACAGGGTTGATTCCCGTATTCTTCTTAAGTTTGTCTGCTGGAGAGGGAGTTGTTGAATTGCGTTTCCGCTTTTTATTAGATTTGATTTTCTTATCCTCAGAAGGATCTTTTGATTTTAGAAAATCCTTCGTAGTGTGTTCAGGAGTTTTCTTTTTCTTTTTCTTTGACTTGACAGATACGAACCCAGCCTCCTTGTCAGCCTTGTCAGACTCCGACTCATCCCCCCGGGAATCTGAGTCCGCATCACCATCGTCTTGGCCTGATAATGCTTCGTCAGTAATCTCGGAGTAGGACTCGTCAGAGTCTTTTCGGGGATGGTTTACTTCGTAAGTTTGAACGATTTCTGCGATAAGCTTCGACATCTCTCTCTTTCTTTTAGGAGTTAGCTTAGGGCCTAACTTGGCTGCTAAGTCTAAGTCCGATGGGGTCGGTGAAGCCATTGTTATAGTAATGGATTAAAATTAAGATAAAATTACAGTTGGCATGATTAATAGTAATTAAATAAGCGTAAGCCAAGTCAAATTACAAAACTGGCAACAGGGAGTCCCTGACTAAGCTTAAAAAGCGAGCATAGCTCGTCACAATTTTAAAAATTGTTAATAACTAAATTAAATAGGCAAATTGCCAGTCAGAATATTTATAAACTAGCTAGGGAGCGTACGAGGGAGGGCAAGTAGAAATGCAGCCTCCGGCAGGAGGGAGGCTGCCTACAGGGCCTGACGTCGTTTCCCCCCTCTTGCTTCCTATGCTAGCAATTTGAACCTAGACCACTAATTGGCCTAGGCGTTTCAGAAGTGAGCACTAGTGCCAACCCCTAGTATTGGCTTACTTACATAAGTTTATGGATAGACGCTCGAAAGAACGGCCTGGAGCCGCTGCTTGTAGCACCCCTGGGACGCCTTGATTGTCCTGTGTGTCCGGCAGGCGGGAGAAGGTGCGGGGCGGCGAGGTCGTGTCGGCCGCCAAGGTGTAGTAGCCCCGAGATGGTTCGGGGCGGGCAGGTCCCGTGGCTTGCTTGATGCGCACAACACTTACTGCACAACACTTACTGCACTACACTGTTCACTTGCACTGGTAAATATCTTGAGGACTTCTTCATTGTAGAGAGCTCCTTCCTCCACGGCTGTCACGGACTGAATGAATGAATGAATTCCAGTGACGAAATTGGGAATTGCATATGCCACTTGACTGCCGATCTGGTAGCATTTTCGGTGACGGTTTGTTGCCATGATCCGCTACCGTTTTGTCAACATCAAGTGGGACACTTTTTCACCGTTCTGGTGACGTGCTGTGTTAACGGAACGGCATCCCCAGTAAAAAAAAAAATGGATGCCATTTCGGTGCCGAAGTGTCGATTTGTGTTTGCTGGGAATGTTACCAGGTACTCAACACATGGCTCACTCACTCATCTAACAACGACATTGGCGTTTCCCTAGTATTTACATGTACAATCTGTTGTGTGATACACCTACAGTTTTAGGCCTAGCTCAGTTTTTTTTAATTCCTTGTGCATTCATTATCCTAGATGTTAATATTATTAGGTATTAGAATTAAAATTAGAATTGTTCATTGCACTATCCCCCTTTACAGAGAATTGTGTCACATTTGTACCATGTATTTGTCCAATGAATAAACTACTTATACTTACTAACAGCTATGATTATTGTGTGAAATCTAATTAATTTAATTATTTATTTATTTTGCTCGTCAATTTGTCATTAGGCAGGAACCATATCGAATACGTTGAAAAATCCGATAGTAAAGAATCAACATCTACTTTGTTGTCAAGCTCATCAGACAATTTCAGCAAAAGACTCACAAATAATAATTTGTCTTTTACAAGAATAACCTTCGCAAAAGCCATGTTGAATGTTGAACAAATGCCCAGCTTTTCAATTGCAACCTTATAAATATATTGAGTAGAAACTATAGTCTCAAAACACGTACACCACTGACAGACACCTATTACTTTTCTTTCTTTCTATACTTTGTGCAGAAAAGTATTCACTATTCATAGCATGCACTTGACCTATACTATATTGCACGTCAGTATCTACGTGTCAGTCTACAATAATAATTTATTCCCAACGGATTTAATTGGTTGATAAAGTTATGGCTACAGTCACACTTGTTATTGTATTAATTTCCTACAAATAATGAACATTTTTGTTCTGGTTGCTCACTGGGTTATTTCGTCGTGTCGATGTGGAGTTGCAGCTCAACGTTTTACCACCCATGTTGGTGGCTTCCTCAGGACTAATGATGTGGTGCACCTCCGGTCTTTTTACCAGGCAACATAGTTGCCAGTTTCTTTAAACTACCTCGGACAATTGCCCTTTATAGTATATTTGACTTGGTAAAGTAAAATGACGATTTTTTATGCTTGGTTTTGTGATTCAGAGAATCAAGGCCTGAGTTGGTGGCTCTAGCATAATTGCTAGCTGTCAGTAAACTTATTCTAAGAATAATTAAATACTATATGTATGTGTCAGTGTGAATACAATTCGTAAAATTAGTAAGATGCATTGATGCACTGAAGCATAATAAAATATATTGTGTAGTGCTAAAAGCATAATATATTATAATAATATGTGGCTCAGCTCAGGGGATTCCTATGCCTTGCGGCTGATGTGGCTCAGCACAGGGGATTCCATCGCCTTCCGGCTGATGTAGCTCTGCTCGGATGATTCCACCGCCTTCCACCTGATGTAGATTGTTTCGGGGAATTCCACCGCCTTGCGGCTGTAGTGGCTCTGCTCGGGGTTTCCTCCGCCTTGCGGCTGACATTGGTCAGCTCAGGGGATTCCACCTTTTGGCTGAAGTGGCAGCTAATTCACCGCCTCGCGATGATGCCACTCGGGCCTTCCGGCTGAAGTGGCTCTGCTCGGATGATTCCACCGCCTTCTTCCTGATGTAGATTGTTTCGGGGAATTCCACCGCCTTGAATCTGATGTTTCTCGGCTCGGGGGATTCCACCGCCTTGAGGCTAATGTGGTCTCTGCTCGGATGATTCCACCGCCTTCCGGCTGAAGCAGATTGTTTCAGGGAATTCCACCGCCTTCCGGCTGATGTTTTGGCTTGGATTCAGGGGGATTTCAACGCCTTCACGCTATGTAGATTTGGGGTTCAGGGGATGGCGGTGGGATTTCACCGTCTTCGGGCTGATGTGGCTCAGCTCAGGGGATTCCACCGCTTTGCAGCTGATGTGGCTCAGCTCAGGGGATCCCACCGCTTTCTGGCTGATGTGGCTCTGCTCGGATGATTCCACCGCCTTCCGGCTGATGTAGATTGTTTGGTAAATTCAATCACCTTGCGGCTGACGTGGTTTGGCTCGGAAGATTCCACCGCTTTCCGGCTGATGTGGCAAGGCTCAGAGTATTCCACCGCCTTGTGGCTGATATGGCTCTGGTCGGGAATTCCACCGTCTTGTATCTGATGTGGCTCTGCTCGGATAATTCCACCGCCTTCAGGCCGATATAGGTTGTTTTGGGGAATTCTATTGCCTTGCGGCTGATGATCCTCGCTCGTGGGATTTTAAAGCCTTCCGGCTGATGTGGCTTAGCTCGGGGAATTCCACCGCCTTCCGGCTGATGAAGCTTTGATCAGGGGATTTCACCGCCTTGCGGCTAATGATGTGAATTTGCTCAGGGGATTTCATCGACTTGCGGCCGATGTAACACAGCTCGGGGGATTCCACCGCCTTGCGGCTGATGTGACTTGCTTGGATATTCCACCGCCTTGCGGCTGATGTGGCTTTAGCTCAGGGGATCCCACGCTTGCTGGCTGATGTGGCTCAGCTCGGGATTCCTCCGCCTTCCGCTGATGTAGATGCTCAGGGGATTACACTTGCCTTCGCTGATGTATTTTTTCAATTCCACGCCTTCCGGCTGATGTTCTCGCTCAGGGGATTCCACCGCCTTCCCGCTGATGTAAGTTGTTTTGGGGGAATTTCATCGCCTTGCGGCTGATGTGGCTTTGCTTAGGGGATTTCACCGCCTTGCGGCTGATATTGGTCAGCTCGGGGGATTCCACCATTTTCCCCGGGTGATGTGGCTCAGCGCAGGGGATTCCACCGCCTTGCGGCTGTTTTTGGCTCAGCTCAGGGGTTTTCACCGCCTTGCGGCTGATGTGGCTCAGCTCAGGGGATCCCACCGCTTTCTGGCTGATGTGGCTCTGCTCAGATGATTTCCTCCGCCTTCCAGCTGATGTAGATTGTTTCGGGGTATTACATTGCCTTGCGGCTGATGTGGTTTTGCTCAGAGGATTTCACCGCCTTGCGGCTGATATTTGTCAGCTCGGAGGATTCCACCGTTTTTTCCGGCTGATGTGGCTCAGCTCGGGGGATTCCACCGCCTTGCAGCTGATGTTTCTTTGCTCAGCTGATTCCACTGCCTTCCGGCTGATGTAGCTCTGCTTGGGGGATTCGACCGCCTTCCGGCTGATGTATATTGGCTTCAAGGTCCCCTGTATCTACTCCTAGCGGAGGTCTTACGAAGCCGTAAAGTAAGGTCATCCAGACGCGAAAT
Organism: Sweltsa coloradensis; assembly: GCA_024449915.1. NCBI lineage: Eukaryota > Metazoa > Arthropoda > Insecta > Plecoptera > Chloroperlidae > Sweltsa > Sweltsa coloradensis. The sequence continues at coordinate 12,163 of JAMZAV010013974.1, forward strand.
TAGAAGCCATCTTGGATCACAAACCACCTTGTTTCGTCATGGCGCCCACTACTCTGCGTTGTATTTGGTGTTGTTGTTTTTATTTATATTTGAGCATATTCTCTCATTCAAATGACGGGGTGTGTAGCACCAAATTGTTCGGAAAGCTCCAGGGAAGGTGTTAGACTATTTAGATTTCCTTCTTCTCCGAGAAGAAGAGCTAAATGGGTCTAAAATTGCAGGCGTGATGGACAGCATTGACAGCTCCAGATTGAGTGAGGTATGTAGCTAACCTAGCGAATTGCAATTATATTTTTATGTTCTGTATTTAGACTGGTATGGACTCTTGGCCCTCAGCAAGAGTTTAGAGTTAAACATATTTAATTAGGCCTAGGTGGGCATATTCTTTGGCAGGCTAGAGGAGAGGCCTAGCCCTAGGCCTAGGCCCACTTTGGCAGGCTAGGGGCTAGGCCCCAAATACTAGCCGCCTAGGCTTAGGCCTATATTTATTGCATGGCAAATTCATAATGAGTACTTTACTAAATCAAGGGATAGGGCCTAGGCCTACACTAAACCAAGGGATAGGGCCTAGGCCTAACCCTAGGCTTTGTGTGATCCCTTCTCCATAGGCCTAGCCCTAGGCTAAGGCCTAGGCCTAGGACCTTGGACTAGGACCTTGGCCAAGTGATTTACACAAAGACCTGGTCATAAAGGGTTTAGGTAGGCCTACAAACAAAACAACCCCAATTCAACATAGGGCTAGCTAGGCTCTAGCAGATTAGTTAGGCCTAGCCTCTGAGGCTAACGGTACCGGTACCTAGCACTGGCCTTCAATAGGTTAATTGAACGTAGGCCTAGGCCTACAAAACAAACTCCGTAGCTCCGGCTAAATTAGCAGGCTGTCAATCTATCTTGTTGTTGTTGTCGTCTCTCACTCCTGCAGTTGGTCAAGGACCGGTGGCATTTTCTAGGCGGCTAGTATTTGGGGCGTAGATCTAGGGCCTAAGCCTGCCTGTGTAAATCAATTCTGTAGGTCTAGGGCCTCCCTAGTCAATTAGTCAAGCCTTCTGTAAAAATAGAACACGACGTAATTGTCCCTTAGGGCAACTTTACCCCGTTACCGTAGCTACGGTTAAAATAGCAGTCGTAAATTTACCGTCACAGGCCTAGCCCTAGTTTACAGCTAAAATTGATCATGTAAATTTTCCGTAGCTAACTGTTAAATAGCCGCAGGGTATTTTGTATGGCAAATTGCATGTGGGATGTAGGCCTACATGAAGTAGGCCTACATGTGGTTTGTTTTGCTGTCTTAAGCCCTACCCTAACGAACCCTGGATCCAAAAGGTCTACGGTTCTCTACTCCCTATGATTAATTTGGTTATTGTGCCGAACAGCACTAGGCGATTTGGTAAAAGTTAGTTTGAACCGAACATGTCCAAATTAAAGTATGTAGGCCTAGGCCTATCTATGCCTACCAAATATAAGCTCCCGCACTCTTGCGCAATACCGCAATACTCTAACCTGGACCCTCTACAACTTTGCATTTATAAATAATTAATAATAATCATCATAACTCAGTTCCAACTATGTCGGGTTGAGTGGTGGTTTTCCATTATTATCAAGGGCATTAAACTGTAGATACTAAGCTTGCCAGACTCAGTGTTTCTTCCACATCATCTAACTCCTTCCTCTCCACCAATTTACTCCACTCTCTTCTGTCCTCCCACAGCTTTACTCTTGCCACATGCTCCCACACTTCATTCCGTTTTCCAACGTCTTCTTGAATTAATCTTTCCCATTTTTCTCTTGGCCTTCCTACTCTTCTTTTCCCCTCCTCTGCCGCTTCAAATTCTCGTCTTGGAATCCTCTCTCTGCCCATCCTTTTCATATGTCCAAACCATCTTAGACGTTCTCTTCCTAGCTTAAACTTCAATCTCTCCAATCCCAGTTCTTTCCTTATTTCATTACTTCTTGTCTTGTCCATCTTTGTAACTCCCTTAATACTTCTTAAAAACTTCATTTCTGCTGCTTCCAGCTGACTCTCTTCTTTTGTTCCCACTGCCCATGTTACTGCCCCATATGTTAGTATAGGTACAAAATATGCCTTATACAGCAAAATTTTACATTTTTGTGGGAACAACTCATTCCATAGTAACTTTCTCACCAATTGGTAAAACCCTTCTGCTTTTTGCACTCTAGATGACACTTCCCTACACACTTTTGCATCTTTTGTCAATATACTTCCCAAATATTTAAATTCTTCTTTTTCTTCTAAGACTTCTCCACGTAGTACAATATTTTCCATGTCTCGAGGCCTGCCCTTTGTCTTCTTTTGCATACGCAAACATTCACTCTTTTTCTGATTGATTTTTAGACCAAACTCTGTAGTAACTTCGTTCCATCTGTCCACCTTCTCCTGCACTTCTCTGGCACTCTCACCCCAAATCAACACATCGTCCGCAAACACTAATGTTCTTGTGTCCCTTCCATCTGTATTTAATTAAATAAATAAATTTGTATTTAGAGTCTACCCACTCAGTTATAACTGATTTTCAGTGGACAAGTCCTTCCATATGTGAACATGGATGTCGTAT
>JAMZAV010013975.1:0-15635 GCA_024449915.1 Sweltsa coloradensis
TTTCAAAGCAAAAGGAAAAAAAGGCCTCCGCCTATTTGTGTTATGGTATTTAAATTAGAAAAAAATATAAAATCTTCTGATATTCTTCTTCAGATAAAACAGCAAGATCTAATTGACGCTCCCGGATCAAATCTTGTCTATCCAGGAGCCATTGTTGACTGTAAACAAAAAAACACAGTCCCGTAACTATATTAGCCTACAATTAGGCGTTAACAGATGCTAAACAATCTATCAACAATCTATGCAAAAAATGACAACTGGTAGGCTTGCAAAAGTGGCAGGCATCCGTATGGGCCCTGGTTCAGATGAGAAAAATTTTAAATTCACACTTTTTTAGGGTTGCCAATTTTTAAAAAAGTGAAAATACAGGAATTTCCAACGCGTAAAGGGGGTGGGATGAAAGAAACTTGTTTTTTGCACCATCACTAGGTCAAAGCAAAGTAGGCCTACTGCATGCATATTGGAAAAAATTTTCCGTTTGCCTTTGTTGGACGCGTCTGTGGCCAAGCTGAAAACGGGCTCGCTTTTTAAACAGTGAACTTGTAACCCTCCTTAAAATCGGTAAAAGTAAAGGGTTAGGGCCTACTCAGCGATGTTTAACATTTTGTTGTTGTAAAACACTAAAAAGCCCTTAAGCAGTAATTGTAAATGATTTTTAAACGGGTTTGGCACACAAGTTTTTCACAATATAAAACGCAAAACAACAGACACTAAAACAAGCAACAAACAACACCATCGGTCCATCACCTCCACACTCGGATCTCGAACGCAAATCCGTGCAACCAACTAAAAAACTAGGCTAGGCCCCTACCCAGATTCCAAAATAAGATTTTGCTGCACAACTAAATGGGGGGCATTCCCCCCCAAACCCCCACCTGGACCCCAAAACAAAACGCACCAAAGCACAACTAAAAACTTCCGCTGTCGCTGAGTGTTTTTTCACAATTACCATAAAATCTTTTGGGGAGCTAAAACAATTTTCACTAAGGTTTCTTCTTTGGGTTTGCAACCTCTGCATCTTCTTACACACCTCAGAATTGCAAAACAGCTCTTTGATGAGCTTATTACCACAATCCATGCTGTTACCCTAGCTCAAATTGTGTTTCACAGTGTAAGGAAATGTGTCAACCGTCAACTTCAATATTCAACACGGCTTAATTTTTTGAACGAGTGAGCGTAGCGAACGGAGTGATCTCCATTCGACTTAAACGGCCCTTATTGTTTTTCTGCGTGCGTGTGTGTACGTTGAAATCAGCCGAATCGCTGAACAGACTGCGCTGAAATTTTAAACAGACATCCGGTACGAACTAACTGAGAACTGCTAACAAAATCAGCGAGATCCATTATGATTTAAAAACCTACAAGAAATAAAAATGTGATATTTTAAAATACGATAGCATTTTGTTTAGATTTTTCATATGAAAAATAGGCCACAGCCTTCGATAAAAAAACAATTCAGATAGTCACTATCAGTGTTAAATCTTTCAAAGTTAGTGTCTTTTTTTTGGTTTGTTGTAAATACGTCATACTCTAAAACAGTCATTATTCTTGTTTAGATTTTTTCAGCTAATTAATAATGATGAACCATCAACAAAAGCAGTGAAAAACCGCAGTATTACGCAGTATTACACCGTATAAAGGTATAATTAAAATCGTAGACTAGACCATCCTTCTTTATTCTAACTTACGAAAATATATGTATGCTTAACGTAGGCCTAAGCCGTATGGTCGGGCATAAGGCATGAGCATGGCTCTGCTAATCGTAAAAGACAAGGAAAGAGTAAGTCCATCTCGCAAACATCAGCTTGGTTGGTATAAAAAGATAAGTATATTACTCCCCGAAAAGGGATGCGACCACTGGCAGCGTCGTCGGGGACTTCTACCCCTTCCCCGACGACCTCCTTGAGGACGACGACCATGAAATACGAACGATGCCAAAACGATGACGACCACGACGTGAGAACCCCCCTTTTTTTTCCACAGCTACCGTGGCTTGTTCTGACCAGCATAGGATTTCCTCCCAATATCACTAAGGCTAGAGTGGCGCATTATAACCAAAACGGTTAACGCGCCCTGAAACCAAATAAAACTAAAAAACATTTTCTCTTTTTCACCTATAGGCCTAAATTGTCTTTAATTTTTTTATAAGCCTTTCATTGACGCTGGAGGCAATCGTAGGTCTACACTAGCTCGCCGTCCCATTTAGCCTGGTGTGTATCAGTTGAACAAGGGTATGTGACCACAAATGTTGTGCAATGATCATACTAGGAAACGCCAAATGTCGTATATAGATGAGTGAGTGAGCCATGTGTTGAGTACCCGAGAACATTTTTCATTTAAGTTTGATGATAATAATTTATATAGGTTGGCCTATAATTATAAAAGGGTTTTGAGTTGGTTGGTTTAAGGCCGGGCAACTGTAGGCCTAAGGCCATAATGCGCCACTCTAGCCAATAAAAAGGCTTTGGGAGGTCTTAGGTAGGAGGAGGAAAGGGAACGTTACCCGGTACTCAACAAAATAGCTCACTCACCGTCTTTTAAAAACGACTTTTTGGGGTTTCCTAGTTTAGTTGACACTAAACGCTGATCGTTAACTACTGGTAGCCCAAAGAACTGAATCTTATAGAAGTGCCCATGCTTGTAGCTTACTAATGTTGGTGCATGGAACAAATTAAGGATAGGATTGGACTGTAATTAAATGAAATTAAGAGCTCCAACAATCTTTGTTTTTTTGTTTTACCTTTGTGGTAAAGTGTGCAAATGCTTGGTACCGGTACCTATGCTATTACCCTGGTCAATGCCACCCTGGAGTTATAATAGTACTGATGCCACAATGTATTAGTATATTGAATGCGCGGAGCGCCATAGGCCTAATCCAGGTAGGTTGTAGACCTAGGTCTACAGAAAGGGCCCTAGGCGATTCATCCCCCGCCTTGGAGAGGAACAATTTCTTTTCTTTTGATCAGGAACTTGTACATCAATTATTTTGTGGGAACTTGGGAAAAATATAAAGTTCCTTTCGCCGTCAATTCCAATACTTAGTATCGTAAACTGCAGTATGAAAAAATCTTGTGTTTTCGAAAATGGCCCCCCCTCGTCAGATGGCCTGGGATCACTTTAATAAATAAAAGTAGGCTAATGATAAATTAACTCCTAACACATTTATTATTATTATTTAAATCAGTGATGGTAGCCTTATATAAGGAACGTGAAGGGGAAATAAGTTCCTTTTGAGGAACGAGGGAAAGTCTCAGTTCATTTTTAAAGGGAGTAACTTTTCAAAGTTCCTTTTTTGGGGGATTGTGCCCAAGGACTGTTCATCCCAAGGCCTTGTCAAGCCTACAAATTTACAGCTGAGTTTGTGCTATACGTCCCACGGCGGACGGCCAAGGAGCGCATAACTGAAGGGTTATTGGGTGCGCTCTTATCGATTATATCCTAGAACTAGCTATCCTAGTACTACAACTAGGCGGAAAGTTCGACTAACCCAACGAAAGTACACAGAAAACATAATTACGTCCACAAGATCGTCGGGCGTTCAGTCTGTGGTTGCTCGCCCGTTCGACCCGTCGGACGTATAGACACTCCGGATTTTAAGAGTAGGCAGCATAGGTTTATAGCCTAGGGCTAGGTGCCAAGCGCCAAACATTATATTTTAGCTCTCTCTCTCTCCAAAGTCATCTTTATATTTGTGTAGGAATCCAGATTAATGGGTTGGTGTGTTAAGTCATGTTAAGTCTTGGTAAAACATAATATGTTATTGATTAAATTAGATAGGTTGATCCAAAGAAATGTTAGTTAGTACTTAGTACTAGGCCTAGGCCCTACGTGGTGAGGTTATGTTACCAAAAGGGGTCGCCGAACTTACATACGATACGCCTAAGCCGTTATATTACCTAAAGCATGTAAACTAATACTACTTATGACTTATACTTACTGATGAGAACTCTGCCAAAAATTTCCAGCCATACTGCTTAATTTAATACCAAATATTAAGATTTTTTACAATTTAACATAGGTAGATCCTTGCAGACGTACGTACGTAAGGTCGGTGCACATAACTTCCTAATTTTAGGTTTAGGGTTTAACGGTTAAAAAAACCCAAATGCGTTCTCGGTTCACATGATTTCCCAAAGGGTTTTAAGGTTTTAGGGTCTAAGGTTTAAAAAGATAAAAATATTTCAACTTCTTAGCTCTTAACACTAACACAAAACCCAGCCAATGAAAGCGAGCTCTCATAATCCGGCCAATGGTAGCGCGCGTACTAAAACGTTATAAAAAAACATTTTTTAACCAAAACCCCAAAAACCCTTAAAACCTAAAACCTTGGGAAAGATTGCACCGACTTAAACAAACCTGCTTGACCCCCCTGCTTGAGGGTATTTCAAAGATACGTGAACGGTGGTTAATTTTGCCAAGCGGTGATTCTTGCGGTCGCGCCAAAAGTAAAAAATGTATTAACATGGAAAATTGTTTTAAATTTCAAAATAGGATTTAAAAGTAAAAAAACTATTGATGCGCCCTAAAAACTGGGGTAAAGAAAAAAATCGTTTGCAAACCCTAGGGCCCGTAATTCCAAAAACGATTATTTTGAAACTAAAAAAAATTTAATAATTAAAATTTAAACTTTTCGTTCTATCCACTCAGCAACTAAAAAATTTTTCAGCAGGAACATTAAAAGCGACCAAGACAAAAAACCCAACCCCACCACGAGCCAACATGACCAACTAAGCCCAATATTTTAAAATGGAAATAGGGGCCCAAAACAAGCTAGACACATTTCCCCCCAGCGCGCGACATCGCCAGAACAAAAAGGGGTAATTTAGAACCTTGAAAATTTTTTATGTGCCTTTCGTTTGTAGGGGGGCTCTAAATCATCCGATCTCAGGGATGGGGGGGGGGGTCATAAGAGATCTGGAGGGAGCTCCATTTTTTGGGGTTTTTTAGTTCTCAAATGCTTTAGAGCGATCTAGCAATGCACCACTCGTAAACACAACCAACAATGTCTCTATCAGACCCTCTGTTGTTGCGCAGCTCTCAACGTGCCACTAAAATATTCTTAGCTAAAAACAGGGGTTTCCTCTCGGCCGCCAAAAGGCCCTGCGGGGTCGCAGGGGGAAAGGGGAGGGGGCCCCGGGCCAGTGGGGCCCCCCCGCGCCCCGTCTGCGGTCTCCGTCGACGCTGTCTAGCCCAGGAAAACCCCGGTACTAAACCCAGATGACATTTTCTCTTTTGCAAAATGAGCTTTTTTTATCTGAAATTTTTCCATGGGAAAGTTTTTTAAATTCAAAAATTTCTTTTCTAAAAATAAAATGATTTTATGAAAAACTTTTTCCCCCCAGAATCACAAAAAATTTTTGAAGCCTAAAAAGAAAAAATTCACTTAGCTGGTTTATGCTGCGTTTTTTTTTGGGTTAAGGTCCAGTTAAAGGTGGGGGTCGCCGAGGGGATCACAGCACTGTCGCCCACGCACTAGGGGCCCAAGATCGGCAAAGATAAATATAAAAACTGTCTCAAAACTGCTTTCGAAGAAAAACATACTTTTTAAAAGCCAAGCCTTCCCCAAATGTATCCAAAAAAAAAAGTATTTAGAAGTGTACATAAAATCACGACTTTTTTGATCTCCTAAACATTGACATCACTCTGGGGGGGGTTGGCATTATAAACGCTGAATTTTGGACACACTATTAAAACAAAAAAAAAAAAAAAACCTTCGTAAAAATCATTTTTCTTTAAATACTGACTTGTAGACAAACTACTTTTTTTCACTCTTAAAAAATGTTTAAAAATTAAAAGCATAACACGATAACGATAAAATACGGTAGGCCTACCTAATTCAGTTGTTGCAAATTGCCCAACATTGGCATACTTCTCTGGCTTGACGTTGACGACCGCCCCCTTTATCTGGTTCCCCTATCAGTATTGCCAGAAAGGGCAGCGGGTCACTGTCAACAGGCCGAGACAAGGGGGTGGGTGGGGTGGGCAGCCCCTCCAAAGGGCCACATCTTCGTTGCAGGAAAAGTTGCTGCCGCGCTGCGCGATAATTTTCCAAACAAACGGCCTTAACACTTGATGTTGAATCTGAAAATAAAAAAAACGTTTTGGGCCCAAAAAAAAAATTTTTCTAATTTTTGTGACGAGAAAACCAGGATAAGTGGGTATCTCAAAAACTTTATGTGGTCCCGGTAAAAAGGGTAGAAATCCGGGCTAGATTTATAAAAAACTGTTTAGGGTAATAAACTTTAAATTAGTAATAGGAAAAATATAAAGGGTCTAACATGAACTAACCTTTTTTTAGTCAATAGTCAAAAAAATACATAATTCAGAGATAACTGGAGGAAAATACAATGCTGATGTTTCACCCCATAGTATTTAATGTTTTAAAATGTTTTAAAAGCACTGAGAATTCAATGCAAAAAATGTAATGAATTGACATTTCACACTGCTCTTACATTTTTATTGAGTATCAATAAGACTATTTGTGTAAAAATGGGGTTTCACTTTACTGGATCTTGTTACTTGAGAAGGTACATACCACCTTATTTTGTATCAAGTAAATACACAGTAATAATTGCAGTGAAAATATACTCGACAATGCAACCTCTGGTTGAGATTTGAAAAGAGTCAGTTGATACAACTATTCCAAAGCTATACAGACCTGCGGAAAATCAGCTCGAACATTTTATAGTAAAAAACAAGAAGAGGAATTAATTGCATTTCATGCAGTCCAACAAAAACATACTATAAACTCTCCAAAAACGTTTACTATAACAATAAAAATTATAATATGAAATAAAAATAAAAAAATTCAAACGGGACAACCGTTCGTCTTCATTAGTTTTTGCAATTTGGGATCAGGGGAACTAAAGCTAAACAAAATAATTGCCATAAAAAAAAAAATTCCCTTAAAAAATATAAAAGAAGGGCGAATTGTTTAAAAAAAAAAAAAATAAGCTAGCCCCTCATCAAAATTTTTGAATGTATTCAGTACCTGCCACTTTTCAAGTTCCCCAGGAAAAGTTAAAATTGGATAGAAACAGCAAAATCTGGAAAAAATCCGCTTTAAAGGGGAGAAAAGTGTTAAACTTTTTAAGTACGTATTAAAAACTGAAAGAAGTTTTAAAATTGAAATATTTTCCCCCTTATAAGAATGTTACAATCAGTATGTATTACGATGTAATTTTTCCAGTAATATGGCTCAAGTCCTTTTTTCCCATTTTTTTTTACCCCCCCTCCTCCTCCTCCCCCCCCCCGCCCCCTAATTCGTCTTTATTTTTTTTCTGAGCGTCCCGCCCGGGAAAAAGTCCCAACATCGCTGCTGGTACTGTTCCACACGTACGTTTCCTGGGCCGGGGTACTCCGTGTCCGTTTTTTTTGATTAAGTGCTCAAAAAGAACCTAATAGTTGGTCACATAATATTAAATATTTTGCTGAATTCAATTATTTTTGAAATGTCTGTGTTAAAAAAACAAATTGATTTAGTTGTTCAAATTCTTATACTCCGTAGTTTATACAGCATACAAAAATGGATGCGTCAGATTATTAATACTAAAGATTAAAAATTTTGGAACTGAATAGAACAGAATAAAGGAATTCATATGTAATGAACACACTTTAAAAAAAACTAAAAATAAAAAATAAGGCCTGCCAAGAAAAAAACACATTACCACACGCCAGATGATGAATAGGTACAAAAGATCGAGATGATGTTACTTTATTTATATCTATCTATCCTCTAAAAAATAGATTTTTTAAAAAAGAGTATTTTTTTTCTTATCATTTACAAGTGGAAGACATAGAAAAAAAATCATTATTCTCAAAGTAAAAGTCAAACTTGTCAAACCCTTCAATAAAATTTTGCTTACTTGGTATGTATTATTAAAATTCAGAAAAATTTTCAGAAGCTCAAAATTAAAACTGGTGGAACCCGCGCTAATGCCTTGGGTTTGAGCTGCTCTCACCCCTAAGGTAATGGGATTTGGGGGGGGGGGGGCCCTGAAGAACACCCCCACCCTAACACTCACATGTAATTTGCAAGATTATGTTCTTGCATCACGTGCGTATCAAAGCCTGAGGTACCGCATCAAAATAGTCTTTTCCAAAAACCCAGATAACAGTTTTTGGGCTCCTGTCTTCTTTCACACTTTTCTAAATGTCTCTCAACTCACCAAATGCATCTAATCAAACCCAAACCAAGAACATTGTAAAAATTTTTGTAGGGTTTTAAAAAAACGAGCAAAAATCTGCCACATGGGAAGCTTGGGAACAGAGCTTTGAGCATCAAGTAAGAAGACCCCTAGATTGCTCGGCAATTTTAAAACTACTTTAACTTTTAAAGGGGAAATTTTTACAAAAAATTAAAATCTTTGATAACAAAAAAACAAGGGAAAAAAACTTGGATTAGAAAAAAGAAAATACAAAAAAAAACATTGACAATGCATTTTGGAATACAGTCCTTACATTTTTTGTCAAAATTATTAAAAAAAATTTCAAAAGGGAAAAAGTAAATGAATGGAATACTTTTAATGCCCAAGTTTATTTATTAGTCATTTTCGGTTCTATTAACACTATAGGGGCCCATAATATCAAATTCACATGTACAAATAAATCACAAAAAAACGCATACGTATCTCAACAATATTTATTTTTGTCTTACCCTGAATAATGGCAAGCAATATGACAATAAAAAGAAAAGAATGATATCAACATGATACGGAGCCCAAAATCGTCCCATCAGGAGACTCAAACTCGTACCTATTCCACCGCCAGCTCTAAAACCTTTGTACAAATGGAAACGAAACACTGAAACAAACAAAATTTAAATGTTTATCACTGGGGCCCGTAAAAGCTTTCTACAATACAATTTGGGGGTCTATCTAAAATCATTTTATAGTCAAAAATAAGCCAAAAAACAAGAAATTTTACAATATTATATTTCTAAATGTAAATGGTAAGGTTTACTTACTGTTAACATGTCGTGACACTTTTTGTCTACCATTTTCCCCTTCCTCTTGCACGTAAAACTTGCGGAAAAAAGTTTAATGCGATGACGTGTAGATGTATACAAAAATAGTAAAACAGCATCCAGTCAAAAAAACTGCAAACATAGAGAGAAAAATGGTTAATAAGGAAAATAAGAAAATTCTATGGAGGTTGTATTCTTGTTATGTGGGAAAAATGAAAAATTTTTTGTTATTTAACACACCAACACAATGAGATGGCCTAAAAACTCTATTTTATTTTTTAAAAATAAAAATGTACATTTACTATTAAATTAAATTGGTGTAAAAAATTTCAATTCTTTTCATTGTTGAAAAAAATTTTAATGCTGCATTTCACTATCACGCATGGGCAATACTTTAGGAAGGAATAATCTCCGAAATATCGCAAAAAAAAGTTAGTAACCCCGGTTTTAAAAATTTAGTTGAGTGGTTTTATAATAATAAAAAAATAAATATATATTCACTAAAACTGGATAAAATTTCTTCCACGATTGAAGTTTGGGAAAAAAAGTATGCATGGATTTTTTTAGGGATGTATGTACATAGTTGGGGGAAGCTCATCTTGATTCATGCAAAAAATTAAGTTTTGGGTTGGGGTTAAAGGGGGAAATTGCAGATAAAAACAGACGACAGACAAATCACACTGACACAATCTATCTCTCGTCAATACTCTGTGGCCAAAACCAAACCCAGGGCCCCCCACAAAGATTGATTAAGGGCTTGTTACCTGGGCACGGCCTAGGCCGGGCCCAACGTCTATCACCAAGCCCAACTTGGGACTCTAGCTCTGTGTCAAGCCCAGTCCCTTTGCCCATTGCTGGACTCTGGCCTAGATCAAACCCACGCCCCCACTAGGATTGATTAAGGACTCTATGCCTAGGCCTACTGTTACCAAGGCCTAGGCCTAGGCCGTCACCAGTGAATGCAATGGACTATCAATCTTCCTGGCCAAGACCCGGGCTTAAACCCTTGAAGAGATCTCAGGTCTGAGACCAGAATGTCTAAATGTCAATCGAACTTCAATGAGAAATCGCAAGGAAAACTGGCGTGAATATTCGCATCAAGAACAAGGCCTATCTCAGCGAGCACGTACTTTCCAGAGACCATCTCACAAAAATGATAACACAGCGAAAGTGACATCCACAAAACTGAAGGGACACTATCATGGGGGACTCAATGTTACGAAGAGCGGGTGAAGTTGTTAAAGCTGCAGGGGGAAGTGTGAAATTCTCCCCGGGGAATTAGGACAGATGAACTGAGGAAATGCGTTGAAGAAGGTGATACCATAAAACTATCTCCTAAAGTGATTTTTCTTCACGTAGGTACCAACGACTTGAAAAGTACACCATCCCCAGACCATCTAATGGGCAGATGTATGACTTGATATCAAGTGTAAAGAAATCTCATTCGGAAGCACAAGTAATCTTAAGCATTATATTATACAGATCTGACGTAGAGGCTAGGTTCATCAAACAGGTAAATGACAACTTGAAATGGGTATGTGAATTGCAACATGTAAGGGTTCACTGATGCAAGTACATACATGAAAATAAGGGATCTGAGCAGAGATGGCCTCCACCCGAACTGGCAAGTGAAAACAAGCTAGGAGCTTTATATCGAGATTGTTATATTTAGTACTTAAAAAACAAGGGTGGGCCCAATCAAAATCAAATACAAGTAGCCCCAGATTTAAATCCGGGAAACTGAAGAGAGATATGGGGTTAGAGCAAAAGCGATCAAAAAACAAAGAGTAACAACTAAACTAAATCAAAATCATTTGTGAATAGTACTATCCTCTCACAAAAATATTAGATCAGTAAGCAATAAAATAACGAATTGGAACTCCTTGCGGGGGATATATCGGCAGATATAATATCCCTGCAAAAACCACTGGCTCTTGAGGGAAAGCCTGAGCAACTTCTGTCTGCCAGGTTTATTGCAATTCTAACTTTTACTGCAGGGAAACTCAAGCATATGGGGAGTGGCCATCCTTGCAAAACCTAATATAAACTATGAGCCCAATTCCTGATCTCGAACTTTGCCCAATTGAAAATGTATTTGAAATCACGGGTTGTATATGGGAGTTAAACAAGAATCAAATACTAGTTCTTATTTTACAGACCCCACAAGGTATTATAAACAATTTTTTAAAAATAAATTTGAGGAATGTTTGATTAAATTAACTAAAAATTTTCCAAAAGCAGAATTAATTATATGTGGAGATTTTAATATCAATCTACTATCTCAAAATAATCAAACACAACTCTTTAAAACTTGATTCATTTCCCTTAAAACCCTTCATACTACTATCGACGCGCCAACCCGGGATTCATGGTAACGCAAGATCTCTGATAGATAACATACTTACATTTTTTGATAATCAGGTCATCACAGCACACTCAATTGACCCACAATTCTCTGACCACTGTGCTATCATATTACAACTATCCACCTTAAGTCTGGACATGGATCAGAGTAAAAACAACTCGAACAAGAAAGTTCAGTGACAAAAACATAGGCCATTTTTAATGATTTGTTAACCCCAAATTGGACTGGAACCTCTTGCTACCCTGCTTCTGATTCAAATCATATGTTTGAGCTTTTGTATCAAAATTTACAAAATTTATTTAATGTAGCATCCCTTGGAGGACAAAACAAAGCAAACAAAACCTTAAAGGTCGAGCCCATGGATAACAGCTATACACCGATCAGACGCGTGTCAGCCCCGCAACTTACATTATCGGTGCAAAAAAGCACCAACAGATACTTTACAAAAACAAATTTATTTACAACTAAAAAAAGCTCATGTGCACAGCTTTAAAGAAGCCAAACGTTTTTATTACAAACAGGAAATTTTAAAGGTCTGACAATAAGAGAAAGGCTATTTGGCAAGTAGTCAAATCACAATCAATAGCCCCCCAGCAGAAAGTAACCTAACCTTGAATATAAACGGCAATGTTATATCGGATCCTAAAATCGTTGCGGAACAATTTAATGAGTTTTTTCATAGAGCTAGGAGTTAATTCACGACCAACACAAAAGGGGGGTTATCAACCCAGCCTCTCGATGAATATCCCCAAACCCCCATTCAATCTTCCTCTACCCCACTTCCCCTAAGGAAGTTTCTAATATTATTAAGAGTTTTGGGTAAGAAACATTCTTCGGGACTAGATGGCATACCCGGCTCAATTTCTAGCAAAATGTCACAACCTTATTGCAGAACCACTATCATTTCTCATAAATGAATCGTTTGTATCGGGCATATTCCCACCAACTAAATTGGGCGAAAGTTTTTACCACTATACAACTTAAAGGGAATAAACAGGACCCTAGCAATTACCGGCCAATATCATTAATCTCATCATTTTCAAAGATTTTTGAAAAAGCCTGTATAATCGTATATCAGAATTTTAAGCAAATATGAGATAATAACACCTAACCAACACGGTTTCCAAAAAAAACAAAAACGACCATCACTGCAATTTTCATGTTCTTAAACTCTCCTGTATGTAGCCCTAGATCACAGTGAGGTAGCTTAGGGATATTTTATGATTTAAGTTTAAAACGTTTGACACTATTGACCACGCTCGTCTTCTTAATAAACTTGATATTCTGGGAATTAGAGGAAAGCTAAGGATTGGGTATCATCTTTTTTATCAGAAAAGTTCACAGATTGCAGTAATTAACAATACCATCAACGGCACTACAAGCCATCACTTCTCTTCTCCCCTCATGGTAAAAAGCGGTGTTCCACAAGGAACAATCCTTGGACCTCTTGCATTTCCCATTATATGTGAATGATGCATCGAATTACTTAAAAGAGGGGAAAGTAACGCAATATGTAGATGACTTCAGTCATCTCTTAACAGCAGACAAGAAATTCACGGAATCGCTTATAGCGGTGGCAAATTCACAAGCCATGCAATGGAATCTTATTGCCAGACAAACCTCCTTGCCCTACAACCAGCAAAAAGTGGTATCCTTTCCTTTCATTCTTCATACACATCCCAAATCTCGAGTCCACTCATTCGAAGCAATGGGAAAATCCCATTAGCCGAAACACAATGGCGAAGTTCCTTGGGTTAGTCCTAACAGACACTCTTAATTTGGTCGCCACATGTGGATCAACTATGCGCCAAAATCAGAAGTAGCTGTTATCTGCTTCGTAGGCTGAAACCACTCGTTTTACCTGTCTGTATTAAAAACTAGTATACCATGCTCATTTACATTTACATATAGCATATGCAATCTTATTTTGGGGGGGGTCCTCTAGTGCACATCGTGTTTTCATTCTACAAAAACGAGCCATTCGTATACTATCGGGAGCATCAATTTGGCAATCATGCCGCAAACTGTTTCCCAAGCTCAACATTTTAACAGTCACATGCTCACTCATACTAATGCAGCACTCTTTGTGCATACCAATCAGAAACTTTTTTTAACAAACTCTTCTGTACATAGCTATCCTACTCGCTCCCAGAATAGTCTCCATGTACCCCATCATAAGACAACAATGTATGCCAAAGGGCCACACTATCTGTGTATCGCAATATACAATAAACTTCCTACACAAATTAAGAGCATCAAAAAAGCCACAATATTCAAACAAGAACTAAAATCACATTTTTTGTAGCAAAGGTTACTATTCTCTTCAAGAATTTTTTTAATCTTAAGGCCAAAGGAGGATGTGTCGTTGACCTTGTGACTCATTATTATATACCAAGCGGAGGGAAGTACAGGGGAAAAGGTTGGATGTGGGATAGGGGTGAATGGAGGCTGAACCTAGCCTCACACCTGGTATTAGAAGTATTTTATTGTTTTAAATATTACTGTTTTAAATACTAACTTTATATTGTACCCACTGTTTAAATTATTGTTGTGTAATTTTTATTAATGTAACATACACACATTGACGATGCCCATACAGTGTGCCATGTACCTGTCTAGTGGTGAATAAAATCTGAATCTGAATCTGAATCTGAATATACCAACCAGTACAGATGGTCGTTTGAATCAACCTGCCTTACCTCTTGCCGTTGTGTGTGTTGATTGCAAGATGGTTTTCAGAGTTTTGACGGCGACCGCAACGTCAAGCAAATGAGCCGCAAAGAAGAAGTTTGTTGAAATTGCCAAGAATTGAGAATGTGAAGTACCATAAACTGTACAGGAATGACTGAAAGCAATAAATACATTCAATAAACATGTGGCAAGCTATGATTATGCTACAGTAACAGATTTTCATACAAAAGTACAATAAAACAAAATGGCCACTCAATTAGCAAACTCAAAATTGAACGAGTTAGTATTTCCAAAGGGCAGAGAAAGTCTTGATATCAAAAAGCTCACATGTAATGTCAATCACAGGTCACGTTTGATTTTTATCGTACATGTGACACACTCGCACACGGAAAAGTGTTTAAAAAAAAACAAGACTAGACAAAGATGTGAAAAGAAAAACTACAAGAAGACTTCAAAATTCTCACTCCACACCTGGGTTTTCTACAAGGAGCTTGAAGTGAAAAGGTACAAAGCCACTGGCCATGACTATAGTTCCCGGCACCTTTAGTCGGAACCAAACCGGATGATGCGGACGGAGCAACATTTCAACGCGTGCAAGTTGAAAACTGCCCGCGGTGTTGCAATCCCTTTCCCCTTTTCTATTGGCGCCGCAGAAACAAGCGCAATTATGGTGCATTATGTTAGGAATATTAATAGTGATGAACAAATTGAACAGAGATGCAACAACAAAGCTTTTTGGATGAGCCTAGCGAGCAAAGCGAAGATTCCATTCTACTACACTGGAAAAAAATCTGGAATGTTTTTTTTCTGTTTGTATTTTTGTGTGTTTGTTAACACGATTCCGGCTAACCGATACTCCAATGCGATGAAATTTTCTGGAGGGCCTTTGAAATCTCTGAACTTAGAACTGCCACGTTTTTGAGCTCAATCGAAAATGATTTCTCATGAAAATTGCAATTTTTTGATTTTTAAAACTTTTTTCGACTTTTAACACCTACATGCTTTTATCCGATTGTAATGATTTTTCACAGAACCTTAATTTAATGAATTAAAATATTAGTGTGAAATTTGAGCGCAATCAAAAAATATTCCTCATCAAAATCGCAATTTTACGATTGTTTTCAGTTTTAAAATTACGATTTTTTTTAAAAAATATTCTTTGACTTAGTAACGATTTTTCACAGAAACAATAGAAAATCTGCATAACATATGGGAGCTCAATGCACCAATTGCGCTCATCCAACAACGCACCTGAAAAGCGTATGCGAAGCTTCCTAGTAGAGAAACATCTGGGCAGATTGTATCCTAATTGGCTGGTCAGGTAGTGCCCCTCACCCCTTGTGATACTTCACCGGCCGCCGTTACCACGTGCCCGCACACAAAAAGTTTTTCAAACAACCGTGTGAACGAACCCCACCCACCTCATAACCTCCCTTCCGGTTAGGTTCCAATCCGACTAAACCTGACTGGAAATATAGTAGGGCAATTTTTTATTCTTTATCATATCATTATGCTAGAAACTTTCTTGACTCGAAAAACATATGCACTGAGGACACTTCAATCTACCTACTTTTATATGTATGGTGCATATTAATTTCTAGAATAAAGACAAGT
>JAMZAV010013976.1:0-15295 GCA_024449915.1 Sweltsa coloradensis
CCGAAAATAATTAACGACGTTAGAAGTAGGTAGTCTACAATAACTTTAACAATACTTAACTAACAACCACATGATATGCCGGTACACTAGGCCTATGTACATTATTGAATTGCCTAACTCGTAGTATCATTCTCTTTTGTTTTAGAAGTAGCGCAAACAAGATTGTTACGAAGAGCAAGCTTAACCCCCTCCCCTCCTATAACAGCAATCTGTGGAACGAAAATGTTGCACAGCCTATTTCTGACCAAACCTCTTCTCTACTCTTCTTACAACAATCTAGGCCTATCCCTGTAAGTGCTCCTGCTTCATCCCTCCCCAACCTCTCGACCTAACCCTCACCCCTAGATAATATTATTGATATGCATAGATCCATTTTTCAAAATCCTTCCTCGAGCTCCCTCACAACTTCAACCACATCTTTCTCACCCCTCCTCCACAGTTTACCCCCAACGCCCCTTTGCAACACAAAAACCGTTCCCCGGCTCCGACGATACTCTCTTACCGGAACTTCATCGATATGCACTTCTCCCTCTCCCCTAACTTTGTCATGTTCAAGTTCAAACCAATCCCTATGCCTAGATTCCCGGTCATCGAGTCCTATTGTCCAATCTTCATCCCCATCCAATTCCCTCCAAACTCCACCCTTGAAATTTAAACCAAACAAAGATGACACAGATCAAATCAAACAACAGATGACCCAAGCTGGCGAGATGATGTCAGCAATGGCTCGCCGACTTGAGGTCAGGGAGATGGAGAAGAGGTCCCCTGCACCAGATGACCATATTTCTGCATTTGCCAAGTATATGGAGTTGAAATTGCGCACCTTTGACGCAGTTACAGTGCTGAGGGTGGTAAAGAGATTTGCGGATATTCTTCACGAAGAAACAAGTCTAGCGGAGGGTCACTCTTAAAGAAGTTATTATAGCATTAGGCCTACCCTATTAAGTACTATAAGAAATCTTTCTTAGTATAATAGTATAGTGGCCCCAACGAAAGAATGCAGATGGCTCGAAATTGTTTTCCCAACCTAACAACTTTGTCAACTCAATTCACCCTAGCGCAGCGTGGATCTAGCACACGGAGGAACTCTGTGATCTAGTACAGATAAATTTTGCTTGCGTTGGTAAAAGATTTCTCCTTCATACACAAGGGCACATTCCATTAACCGCGCATTCATTCTACCCAGTGGCGTCGGAACAGGGGGGGGCAAGGGGGGCATTGCCCCCCCTAACTTTCATGTCATGGGGGCATAGGGGGGCAGATTTTAGAGTTGAAAAATCAAGATTTCTACTCTACTTTTTGGGAAAGCAACATCGGATGATCTGTCAACAATTCATTTCCAGGAAGAAACAACCCAGCAATAGCAGGAACGTTATCTTGGCTGATGTACCCCATGCCGACTATCTTTATAACCAGCCACCAGTCTTGTATTGTGTGTTTGTCACTCACTTCAGTGAGAGTGGACACGTGACTCAGACTCACGTCTAATCCAAACATCCCTTTGAATGATTTGCTAGAGTTATTGGCAGACGCAAGTTGGGATTTGGTTCCCTCGTGTCGCATCGTTATGCGTAAAGTCATCTTTGGAGTGGTGTAGTGATTGTAGCGAAGTGGCAAGTGGGAAGATTATTCCTCTTATAATATAAGTAGTGTAGTCTGAAGTGTAAGTGTGTGTAGTGTTTGTCACTATTTCGTGTTTAATGGTGTTAAAGATTAAATTGATATCGTAATTTTAAATATGAAACGTACTAAACAGCCTTCAGTTAGTATTTTTTTTTTAAAGAAGTGGGTAAAACATTAAACAAATATGTTTGCCTGTATGCTTTGTCATTACATACAAAATTAGGTTATAATTTATTAAAATGGGCCACTTCACGTTCATTTTTTAAGTTTTTAGATCGCAGATAGCTGATGTAAAACATCGTTTACAGAGTCCGGGTGCAGTTAAAACATGACGAAATAACTGAAGAAAAATAGAAAAAAAATTTTCGCCTTCGGCGAAAGGGCCTCCGGCGGCTGGGGCTTTGCCCCAGACCCCACCTACACCAGGTTTGCCCCCCCCAACTTTCAAAACGTTCCGACGCGCCTGATTCTACCCCCACCACTACCAAGCATCTGTATTCTTTTGTTGTAGCAAGTTTAGGCCTATATTTTTTCTTTATATATTTTAATTATTTCTTTATTGGATGAGCGAAGCGAAGTCTTCAATTTCACTGACCCATCAAAAAATTTAGCTCGTTTTTTTCTTTTTTTTCTGTCTGTTTGTTCGCACGATTCCGGGCAAACGGCATATGCGATCTTGATAAAAATTGAAGGGGACCTTCGTTTTCTTGCCTAAGACTTGCCACGTTTTTGGGTACAATCGAAGAAATTTTTCTCATGAATATCGTACTTTTACGATTTTTCCCCCGATTTTTAGTGCGATATTTTCGTGACATTTTGGCCGATTTTGACCAAACGGGTGGGGCAACAACGTTCATATTTCACATGATGTAGTACCTTTGAAAGGAAAAGTTGAAAATGTTAGCCAGAATCCATAGAAATAAAGGTTTTAGTATGTGTTTTTTGAGGTTTATAATAACAATTACCAAGTAACAATAGAAACTTGCCAACAATCACCTACAATGCATTCAAAAAGCAATTGCAAAGGAAAAGTGGTCCACATTATAGAGTGGAGAATTTGTTTGTACCATAAATACCTGGCCCTGGTAATGAAATAAATTTGATTGTTTCTCTGGATTGGTTGATTGATTGGATATTTTTTTACGTCTCATATTTATGCAACTTGGCTAATCGAGACGAAGGGAGGGACGTAAGGGATGACGCGGGGAAACAAGGGTTGGACAGGCCTGTGCTGGTCAGAACCAGCCACAAGCATATGGGGAGGGCAAGGGTTCCCCACGTCGTGGTCGTCTCCGTCTGTGTCATCATCCGTCCGTGTTGTCATTGTCGTCGCCGTCGGGGAGGTAGTCAAAGGGAAGGGGAAAGTTCCCCGACGACGACCCAGAGCTCGCACATTAGTTTCAGGGAGATAAACTCCCCTAATCACGGGCCAAACCACGAGAAGGTTGCGAGTTGGTATTTGATTTGGATTTGGGATTTGGGTTTCTCTGGATAATGTACTTTTTGTTAAAGACTTTACTCCAAATTAAATCATTATTTATTAAATAGGTATGTCAATATTAAATTGACGCTTTAAGAAAATAAGTTAGTTAGTTATTAGGGTTTAAGGGCACACAACACTTAGGTTATTAGTGCCCGTATTCTCTTTTAGAGTGATGTATAATTTTTTAAATTCTATTATACAGCTTTGATGATTTCAGATATTTAAAAACATTTGTTATATTCTCAGAATCATCAGATAAAATTTCTTTTAAATTAGGTTTTAGTTTAAAATTATTCCTCTCGTTTATGTGTTGGGGACATTCTACTAAAATGTGCTTAACAGTTAAAATCTCACCACACTGCTCACATAGGGGTGGATCTTCGCCTCTTAGAAGGTATCCTTGAGTGAGATGTGTGTGTCCAATGCGTAGACGGGTCAGAACAACCTCTTCGCGTCGAGAAGAGCGCCTTGAAGAGATCCAGGGTGTAACATCGTCTTTTATTTCACGAAGCTTATTATTTTGCATGATATGCCATTCTTTGCACCACTTTTCTTTCAGTTTGAGTTTGAAGAATGCTTTTATATCAGGCGTTACAACTAAATGGCAATCAACTTGTGTTTTGTTACCAGCTTCTTTGGCACTTTGGTCGGCGACATCATTTCCTAAAATACCAGAATGACCAGGGACCCAACAAAAAACTATTGATTTTTGTTTTGCAGCAAGTTTCGACAATATTAGGTGTATTTTATTAATTAATGGGTGTGAAGTGTAAATTTGGCAAATAGCCTCTAGTGAACTTAAAGAATCCGTGCACACTAAGAATTTGGAGTCCTTACTATCAAGAGCAAACAGGAGGCTTTGTAGAATTGCAAACAGTTCTGCATTGTAGACGCTGTATGTGGAATGGAGTTTAAAGTTGAAGTTGTTGCTCTCCGTTGTAAAGGCAGAGCCGACTGAATTGTTCACTTTTGAACCGTCTGTAAAAATATTTCTGAAATCTTTGTAGTTGTATCGGATTTCGTTGAATAGTGCTTGATATTGTTTGTTTGATGTGGTGGCCTTTTTGTGTTTTGAGAGCTGTGTTATGCAGCATGGTTTGTTAAGTGTCCAAGGTGGGATTGCCCCATTTGATTTATAGAAAACAAGGGGAAGTGTAATGTTTAAGGCCTGTAGTAGTTCCAGGGAGCGGATGCCCACCGGTCTCGAGGCCTTCAGGCGAACTTCATACCAATTTTGAAATGGAGGGTCGAAAACTGCTTTATAAGCTGGGTTTGTAGGAGATACTCATACACACACACACACACTCATACACATATACATACTCATATTGAAATAAAACTATCATCATTATGGTGATTTCACTATTTATGATTGATTTAATAAAGTTAGGATTACGCAAATGACTCTCCTGTCAGACTAGTGAAATGAGATTTTAACTAGCTCGACCGAAGTTTCA
The DNA here is from genome assembly GCA_024449915.1 of Sweltsa coloradensis. Classification (NCBI taxonomy): domain Eukaryota; kingdom Metazoa; phylum Arthropoda; class Insecta; order Plecoptera; family Chloroperlidae; genus Sweltsa; species Sweltsa coloradensis. The sequence continues at coordinate 4,564 of JAMZAV010013976.1, forward strand.
CTAGCCTCGGGCGAGCGTTAATTTCTACCCCTGATTGCAAGATTATTACAAAATAATTATACGATGTTGTGGTGCAGTGGACCAAATAGAGTGGTGACCTTTTACAGTTCATATATTGTCAAAAACACCTTTGTTATGGTTCCTATAACACTTGCCAAATTGACAAAACTCATCACAGCTGCACAAGACAATTTTTTTACAAAATAACTTAAATGTACATTAATGGACAAGCGTTTTAACACCCAATAACACAAACGAACAAACATCATTAATCAATTGTAAATAAACATGTATGTTTGTATGTATGGATAATTTGTAGGACTAGTTAGGTGCATACCCTCTGTTTATGAGTTAGTACTGCCATGGTAATTCACCATTAGGAGTTAAGAAGTACTCTGTTAGAACATTACGAACAATCACAGCCTCGAACCCCCCATTATTGGCCCCTAACCTTCGTACATTTCTAACGGCTCCAAAATTTCTAATGTTTGCCCTCCAGTCGCCATCAATGACATTCCCACCAGCATCTTCATGATCCATGAATTGTTGTGGGCAATATCGACGATTTTGGGCTGGCATTAGATGTTCGTCCGACTTTAAGTAATTATGAAGGCATACAGTCGCCTTAAGAGGACGCCGGCGTGCAGATCTTCCGTTGGTTCGCTGTCAAAGCCACAGTTCTTAATATAATCAATGAATTCCTTTTGCATTATGTCAATGAAGAACCAATTGATGTCCCCAACATATTGTTGTTTTTTTTAGTCAAGGCATATCTACTATTTGTAGACTAGATATAAAAATTTGAATATATGGGATACCTAGAGAATCGTATTTTATGACACGTGTAATTTTTCCAGAATTTTATCTCTAAAATTAAACGTCCCAGAACGAACCGCGTTTAGTGTTTGGCGGGCTAGTCTACCTCGTGCCCCTGTGAGACGAACAGTAGCAGCTAGCCTACGTCAGACACGCTGGCGCGAGAGGGGAAGTTGAAGCGAGCCGCGCGCAATGATCACACTACACCTACGGCAAAGCCTCGTTTCCCATTCTACTAAAATGTGCTTAACAGTTAAAATCTCACCACACTGCTCACAGGGTGGTGGGTTCGTACCGTTTGCTTTCTGGAGAACGAATCGAGAGAGGGGGTGGAACCTCCAGAATTTATCGAGGTCTACCTGGTGAACCCAGAACTAAAGATCATCATTTACAGGACATTTCTGAGATAATTGAACAGGGTTTAGACAGTTCTAATTGGGTAAACGGTCCATCTCTCTTTAAAAAAGATAGCTTTAAAAATCATTTAATCGGAAATTTTCACACATTTTGATGCATTTTGGCTTTCTGACTTGCCCCTTTATACCTAAGGTCAACACCTGTTACAATTTCATAATCACCACAGATTCCAGATGCTTTTCTGAACCACGTCTGTGGGTTCATATAAAGTTATAAACTATTTATTGTTTAGAAATCTTATTGATAAGACTCTAAAATTTTTGCAATTTTGATAAATTTTGGGTTCCTGACTTAACCTTATCTGCCTTAGGTCTACACCCGTTATATTTTCAGATTCTCCACAAATTATCCTAAATTAGAGACACTTTTGATGAGAGCGAAAGATTTTTGGTCACAATTTCTTTAAAAATACAAAAATTGGAAATTTTCACACATTTTGGCTCATCCTCGGGCCAGGTTATCATATTACTGTACGTTTCCATTGCTCTTGTCCGGGCATTGCGTGTATGTGGCAAGGTATAAATACAAATAAACCTATTGCTTGACTTAACAGTCAAAAGCAGCTGCGCGTAAATCAAAATCATTGAAAAGAAAACGGGAAACCAAAATTTTAACTGACACACTAGTGAAAAATGCGTTGGATGCCGCATATCTCGAAAAACAAGCTAAACAAGCTGCAACAGAGTTGAGGGCAAGGACAAAACTTATTAAAGCGGCAAACACTAGGTCTACCGGTAAGCCGTCAATAGATAAAAAGAAGGGGAAAAAGAAGGCTCCAATCCAGCACTGCTCTTCTGTGTGTATGAAGAGATATTCCCAATCATCCATTGACAGCAAAAAGAATTAGATTCAAGCCCGTGTTTGCAAGGCATGGGCTCATTAATTGAGCATTACTTTTGATCTTTGTTTTGTTTGAGTTGATTGTAAGTAGAGCCTTATCAAGCACATACTTGTTGTATACATGCCTACAAAATTACATTGAAAGTATTGAAGAAGATATTTTGTAATGTCTTATTTCAAGTAATGTATGTTTCAATTTACTAAACAAGATAATGTTTTTATAAATTTTGCAGAAAGCAGCCTGTCGAACGCCGGTAAGGTGAAGGGGAAGGGCATGGGCAAGCGCAGAAATCCATACTCAAGAACGGCCACTGCCCCTGACCCAGTTTAAATTTGGATTGGATATTGCTTTACGTCTCATATTTATGCAACTTGGCTAATCGAGACGAAGGGAGGGACGTAAGGGATGACGCGGGGGGACAAGGGGTGGACAGGCCTGTGCTGGTCCGAACCAGCCACAAGCATATGGGGAGGGCACGGGTTCCCCCACGTCGTGGTCGTCTCCGTCTGTGTCATCATCCGTCCGTGTTGTCTTTGTCGTCGCCATCGGGGAGGTAGTCAAAGGGAAGGGGTTCCCCGACGACGCCCCAGAGCTCGCCATTAGTTTCAGGGAGTGAAACTCCCCTATTCACGGGCCAAACCGCGAGAAGGTGTCGAGTTGGAATTTGAAGGCCCACACTCAGCTGTAAGACGAGCTATCTGACACTGACCAAACATAAACCCCACGGGCTGTATGGATGGTACAAACGGGGCGCAATACCGAGATAACAAAAGCACTTAACTGACAAGCAATACAGAAAAGAGAGTAAAAAACTTTTTAGTCTGGACACACAAAAACCAAACACACACAGAAGACAAGTCCTTGTACTGTGGAGACCGAACAAGGACAGAACGAAGACAAAACACGTCCGCCTCCGACAAGAACAACTGACCGACTGCGAGGCTGCCGCTGCGCAATGTGTACATAGCCCGTGTAAATGGCAGTGAAAAGGTGCGGGGCGGCGAGGTCACATCGATGTTGCACGTCAAGTGCATTCAAATTATTTAAAATCGTATGATGACACTAGCACATATCTCCAAGATGTATAAAAATTGGTTGCGAGCTATATTTAAAAGTGTGGTTCATCGTGACGATACTATATTTTCGCAGATATTACAATATCTGTAGATTCTACTGTAATTACAGACCAACTGTAACACGACGCATTTCACCTCACTCACACGTAGATAGTAGATTGTAGCACGCTAGAATTTATTGACCCACTGAGTTCAATCAAGTGACTAACAGAGGTTGATAGATTCAAGACATCAGAATTTTGCTCATTTTTTCTTTTCACTTGTCGAATATCATTTCTATAGAGATGTTTGACATTATCACAATGATTTCTGTGCAATGAACATTTTGGTCTTTCAAGACGTTAATGATTATGCAAATGAATTACTGTCATTGTTTGTGTATATGTTTGTGAAGTTGTATGGGCTAGAATTCATTGAACAATGGTTGTAGCTTAGTTCATTAAGCAAGTAATGCTACACAAAAAATAGTTGCTTACCGCCCACAAGGTAATCCGCCTATACTGAGAATCATAAGGACTGGAACAAATACCTACCGGCAGTTTGTTTTTCAATCCGATTGTCCATCAGCGAAACAACCGGTTTTTCCCCAGAAATGCTAAGTTTCAAGCGCGAGTTAACATCACCCTTTACCACCCAAATCTCCAACCAAGATAACGAAGAATGTTTGACGGGGACTCCTACTGCCTATGCTCTGCGTTTGGTCCACAACCTGGCCACCACAAACACTGAAACCTGACGGAATTGCGAGACAACATCATTGTGGCAAATTACTTGATCGATCGTTGTGAAATTGAAAGTATCTTACTGATTCCAAACGACGATGAAGCGATTCCTAATATGAGGGATGATGACAAGGTCCCACGAAATTGCACGCAGGTTCTCACTCAAGGTAGTATCTCTTTGCTGCAACCAGGAGTTAGCAAACCGACACTACGAACTAATCGATTGAAGGCTAGGGGCGTAACAAGGAATTAATTAAACCTAGTAGGGCTGCTGTAGGACCAGCTTAATTTGCAATGAACGGACTGTAGTAATAGGCCTAACAGGGATCCACGAATACACAATATAAAAATCATTTAACACACGAAACACAGTTTAAAACACTATTCAATATCAACTTTGCAAAATAGTTAGTTATTAGGGTTTAAGGGCACACAACACTAAGGTTATCAGTGCCCGTATTCTCTTATATAATGGCATGTTATTTTTTTTTATTTTTTTTTTTTTTGGCCTATTAGGCCAGTTTAAAATCATTCCTCTCGTCCATGTATTGAGGACATTCTACTAAAATGTGCTTAACAGTTAAAATCTCACCACACTGCTCACATGGGGGTGGATCTTCACCTCTTAAAAGGTATCCTTGGGTGAGATGTGTGTGTCCAATGCGTAGACGGGTCAGCACAACTTCATCACTTCGAGAAGAGCGCCTTGAAGAGATCCAGGGTGTTACATCGTCTGTTATTTCACGAAGCTTATTATTTTGCATGATATGTCATTCTTCGCAGAGAGATGAAAAGAGATGGAAAGAGCGATCGGGAGGGTGAAAGCGCGATGTGTAACGTTTGCATGAATGAATGAATTTGGGATTGACTTCTCATATTTATGCAAACTTGTTACCATTCAAATTCATAATTAATTTAACTTTTTCAACTTCAGGAGTGTTTTCCTACTAACCAAATCGAGAAACATACTAATTTTGTTTATCTGCAAATGATTTTTGTATCAAGTTTAGTAGGTTTATTATTTACACAGATTCCGCAACGCGGGCATTTATAAAACAATGATGCCAGTGTTCGAGGCAAGTGGTTACGCGAGGACGTATGAGCAATTGCGCACAAAGTGGAAGATTTTCCAAGGGGACAACCTGCCAGGCAACAGAGTGCACTGTGTAATTGTATCAAGATTGTTGACACAAAAATGAATGATGATGTGGGAGAAGTTATTAAGAGGACATCTAAGGCCACAGCTTGCACTATTAGGATGTTAGGATTCATAAATCGAAACTGAGTGCATACCTTATGTGAACGAACATTACGCCTCCTTTGCACACAATCTAATACAATACAATCTTCCGATGTCAGGAGAAGGGTTGAATGACAACCAACCTAATGGAGGAGTGGACAGTGTGGGGTCGTCGACCGGGTGCACTTCTAAACAAACGGGGCTTCTTGTTTTAGACGCGTTCAAGGGTCATGTAACTGACCCCCTCAAGACACGTATTCAAAGAATGAACACTGACCTCGTCGTTATCCCGGGTGGCATGACGTCACAATTTCAGGTAAGCGTGTATTAGTATTAGTATTAGTAGTTTTAGGGCGCTTCAACGGCAAAGATTATTCGCGCCTCCAAGGTATTTAGTTAACTATGTATGAATGTAAAATACGGTTAATAAGGTAATTTTTTTCAAATCATTGTCATGAAAAGAATTGCCAAGGTCGATATATTTGTAGACAGCCAAATCGGGAAAAGGTATACATGCTAAAGTTGTCATATGTAGAAAATGCCAAATTACCAAATCATAATCATAATCATAATCAGGAAACCGTTGCCAACGTCGTCATAATGAATAGCAAGTCAACATGCTTCATGGATTTTTTTTATATGAACTGTCATAGTTTGTCGATCAGATTGCTAAGGTTTAGAAATCTGATAAGTTTTTCACTGTTTTCATAAGACAAAAGTTCTTCATATGATAGATTTAAATTTAATTGAGTCTCAAACCATCATACTTAGAGCAGTCAGTCAACAAATGATGAACGGATAGCAACACATCACACGTGTCGCAAATCGGAGCAATCTTATCTCTGGTAAAAAGATAGGCATGGGTGAGGTGGGTGTGCTTCAATTAATTTTTGTGTTGCCGCACACTCGTATGCCTACGATTTAAAAGTTCATTGGTCCATGATAATGTTTTGCAGGTACTTAATGTCGAGTGCAATAAGCCATTTAAAGACCAAATGTGCAGACAGTACACTGATTGGCTCTTGCAAGGAAACCACCCCTTTACACCACCTGGTAAAATAAAATAAAAAAAAAAACAGCTGCTTCGACCCTGGGTCAATGGGTTGTGACGGTGTGAGATAGTAGTTCCAGCGAGTCCATCGTCAACGGTTTCAAAAAATGCTGTGTGTCCAATGCCATGGACGGAACAGAAGATGATGTTCTTTGGGATGACTCAGACGATGACGAAGGATTGGATATTGCTTTACGTCTCATATTTATGCAACTTGGCTAATCGAGACGAAGGGAGGGACGTAAGGGAAGACGCGGGGGGACAAGGGGTGGACAGGCCTGTGCTGGTCAGAACCAGCCACAAGCATATGGGGAGGGCAGGGGTTCCCCCACGTCGTGGTCGTCTCCGTCTGTGTCATCATCCTTCCGTGTTGTCTTTGTCGTCGCCGTAGGGGAGGTAGTCAAAGGGAAGGAGTTCCCCGACGACGACCCAGAGCTCGTCATTAGTTTCAGGGAGTGAAACTCCCCTATTCACGGGCCAAACCGCGAGAAGGTGTCGAGTTGGAATTTGAAGGCCCACGATGACTCACAGACTTCGACCCACAAAATGTAGAGGATAGCAGCAACAATTAAAGTGATTGTGATGCCTACACTGTTGTTGATAGTGACGAGATGGATAGTGACTGATATGCCTACTTGATAGCAAAGCATTGACTATGCAGGAACAACGATCTATTTTATCAAACGATCTCTTATTTGTAAAAAAATTAATCAGTTTATTAATTTTTAAATCGGGAATAATTTCATACGTAGTAGTTATACCATTCTCGCCTTTGCCATGTTTTTATTTAATTTTAAGTACTGTCAGCCTGTTGCTATATTTTGTAGGCCCAACTAATTACCAATTTTAAGTACAGCCTTCTAGACCAATGAATATAAATGTGTGTATTTTTTTAATTTTTTTTTATTTAAATTTAAGGACCACGTCAAGAACGCTTCCACAAAACGCCGACCGGACAAGTATATCGGTCACGAACCGTCCGTTATCTTTCTGTTATTCAGTGTCGCCAGCGTCGCAAAGACGTGCCAGAGTCCCCAGACAGCGTACAAAATGACCGTGTCCGAATACCTGGCAGCGACGAACGCCAGAGATGCCGGAGACAACTGCTGATATCAGTACGGGTCCACAAGACGAAACAAGCGATGGGCATGATTTGATTGGATAATGCTCAACGTCTCATATATATGCAACTTGGCTAATCGAGACAGGCCGAGACAGCCACAAGCGTGTGGGGAGGGCAGGGGTTCCCCCACTTCATGGTCGTCTCCGTCTGTGTCATCATCCGTCCGTGTTGTCATTGTCATCGCCGTCGGGGAGGTAGTCAAATAGAAGGGGAAAGTTCCCCGACGACGACCCAGAGCTCGCCATTAGTTTGAGGGAGAAAAACTCCCCTAATCACGGGCCAAACCACGAGAAGGTTGCGAGTTGGAATTTGCTTTATGTTAAAAATTTAATAATAAAAATCATATTTTCGTTAATTCAGTGAGTCAGGGTAATTAAAAATAAACAGTTGAAACGCAAAATAAAATAGTTTTTTAATGAGTGTTCATTGTTAGGTGTAAAGTGATCACATCACAGGTAAAAGAGTTGTTGTACGCGAAGCATATGTCATCGCAGGCCATTCAGTATGGGATCGATAACGTTCAAGAGTGTGTTCACGGTGTGTTCGTGGCCCCGAGCTAGCCGTACATCGGAGCTAGTCCCGATGGCCGGGTACGAGACGACGGTCTCATCGAAGTCAAGTGCCTCCCTACTATCGGGAATCAAACGCCCAAAGAAGCTGCCGCGTGAAGGACTATAAAAAAATATACAATAAAATAAAATAAATTAAAAAAACAACAGAGAGGGACACAAAGTTAGGAATAAGATAATCCTATTTAGCTAAATAAATTGATTGATTGGATATTGCTTAACGTCTCATATTTATGCAACTTGGCTAATCGAGACGAAGGGAAGGACGTAAGGGATGAAGCAGGGGAACAAGGGGTGGACAGGCCTGTGCTGGTCAGAACCAGCCACAAGCATAAGGGGAGGGCAGGGGTTCCCCCACGTCGTGGTCGTCTCCGTCTGCTATTTAAACAATTATATAAATTAAATGTACATCTTGATAAAACAAAAACCCAGCACAGAAACCGGGCAACCACGTTGTCTGTCAAGGCTCTTATCTTGCACTGAACAGAATCTAACACTGACCAAACATAAAGTGTACAACCTGTGTGGACGGAACAGATGGAGCACACCACTGAGATAACAAACGCTTAACTGAGAAGCAAGACAGAGTATACTGTGAAGAAAACCTATCAGTCTGGACAGAACAGACATTAAACTGAACACATTCAGCAGAAACAGACGCCAACAACGAAGAGCGAAGGTAAACACGTCCGCCTGCGTCAAGAACAACAGACTGACTGCGAGGTTAGGCTGCTCTGCCTCTGCTGCTGCGCGAACTGTAGCCCGTGTAGATGGCAGTCAAAAGGTGCGGGGCGGCGAGGTCATATCAATGTTGCACGTTAAATGCATTGAAATTATTCAAAATTGTATGTATGCAGCGGCGTCGGAGCAGGGGGGGCAGGGGGGTAGCTTGCCCCCCCCCTGAGCTTACAGAGGGAGGGCGAAAATATCTTCTCGCCCCCCCCCCCTAGAAAAATGACAAATTATTGATGTCATGTCTTAATTCATCTACTATCTTTTCTTTTTTTTCGTTCAGCAAAGTCCCTTTACTACTTCTAAAACACATAAAAACCACTTCAAAAATACATATTTTAAAAAAAATTCCTGCGGCGCTATTGTGGGGGTGTCAAATATAATTATAAACATTGACTATAGCGTAACTAGCTTCGCACTTTCTTGTAAAGATGGAAAGTATCTCAGAGATGTCAGTCAGATATTGTATTATTTTTTGGGGTTTGGATGTATCCGTAGATGGTGGATGTCTCTTGGCACAAACAGCCCCCCACAGCCCGCAAACAAACACAAATCGAGAGAAAAGAGTAAACCGCTGCAGTCTCACGAGTCGCGATGACCGCTACTGTACATAGAGCTCAGCCAATATTTACTACGCACTAGCATCGGCAGCAATTGCGGAACGATCTTTTAGTGCCCTAAAACGTGTTACAAGGGAGAATCGTTCTCAAATGAGATCACCTGCTACTACTTCATAAGAAGCTAGCCAGCGTGATAGATATAGAGATAGACCAAATCTGTACTACTAAGTTTGAAACCAAACTAGTGATCGTCGCAAAGTGTTTGGTACTTTGGCAGTGGCGTCGCGTATCCGGGGAGGGGGGGGAGATTGAGCGACCCCCCCCCCCCCTCCCGGAAATCTCAGCTTAAATGTTATATTTTTATAAAATCACTTAGGTTTACGCAAAAAAATTAATTGATGTATTATCTTTTATTTTTTTTTTCGTTCCGCAAAGCCCCTTAATTAATTGGATGAGCGTAGCGAGCGAAGCGAGTGGAGCGAAGACTTCAATTTCACTGACCCCCCAAAAAATTAAGCTCAAGTGTTTTTTTTGTTTGTTTTTTTTTTCTTTGTTTTTCCGTCTGTTCGTTCGCTCCCTACCGGGCAAACGCCATATGCGATCTTGATAAAAATTTGACAGGACCCTTCGAAATCTCTGAACTTAGACTTGCCACGTTTTTTGGGTACAATCGAAGAAATATTTCTTATGAATATCGTACTTTTACGATTTTTTTCGATTTTTATTGCGATATTTTCGTGCCATTTGGCCAATTCTGACCAAACGGGTGGGGCTACAACGTTCATATTTCACATGGACATTAAGGTAATGGTGATGTATTGCTTTCTGAAAGAAAAAGTTGAAAAAGTTAGCCAGAATCGAGAGAAATAAAGCTTTTAATATACGTTTTTTGACTTTTTGTGCGATATTTTCGTGCCATTTGGGCCAATTCTGACCAAACGTTTGGGGCTACAACGTTCATATTATACATGAACATTAAGGTTATGGTTATGTATTACCTTTTGAAAGAAAAAGTGGAAAAATTTAGCCAGAATCCATAGAAATAAAGCTTTTAATACAAGTTTTTTACGGTAAATAATACCAATTGACAAGAAACAAAAGAAACTTGACAACATTCACCTTCAATGCGTAGGCAGCAAAACAAAGCACTTGCAAAAGTAAAGATATCCCACGCAAACTAAAACCTTTAAAAAGCTCATCCATCAACGCGGCGGGACTTTAGCGTTTTCCTAGTTCTAAAACACATAAAAACCACTTGAAAAATACATATTTTTCAAAAAATTGCCTGCGGCGCTATTGTGGGTCACCCCCTTCATTGCGATGTTTGTCCATGCCCCCACCCCCCTGAAATATATTTCAGTATACGCCACTGAATGAAGGACATTATTTTCATAGTATTGGATGAGCGTAGCGAGCGAAGCGAGTGAAGCGAAGACTTAAATTTCACTGACCCCCAAAAAAATTTAGCTCCCTTTTTTTCTGTTTGTATTTTTGTCTGTTTGTTCGCTCTCTACCGGGCAAACGGCATATGGATCTTGTAGACAGATAATTCTGACTTGACTTGATACAATGTAAGCCCAATATG
>JAMZAV010013977.1:0-15381 GCA_024449915.1 Sweltsa coloradensis
TTTTCACAGCCCGATGTATTAGAGAAACCATACTATTTATAAATACGACTGAGCGCTACCATCAATTGGGGCATAAGATGATGGTGGAAAATTATGATGGAAAACAATTTGTACATACAACAGGGAATAGAACATAATTATTTCTCTAAAAAAAATCATACTTTAAATCTTTGAATTTGTTTCAATATTTGAAGTTGTTGGCTCTTGAAATTGGTGAAAATTGGGATTTTGGTGAATTTCGTAAATTGGTGTTAACTTATTGATTATATTTTCACCACATAGTGGCATCTAGTACCATATAGTATATTAGTGTAGTATGGTATAATATTATGTAGTTCTTATTAAAACTGTGCATATATACTCGAACACGAAGAAATAAGCATTCATATTCAATGTGCAAATAATGCGTTCATTATATTCTTGGTAATAAGCTTTTTGTGACTGAACCAAATGGCAACGTTAGAAAATTAGACGTTATATATAGTGTATGTACAGGAAAGATTGACTAGTACATCAACATCGACTAATATTTTCTGAGCAGAATCCTCTAAGGTCACATTGCATAAAGAACGTCGCAATGTTACTTCTTATGTAAGATTTTTCTTGATTTTACCTAGCTATACTGTTTTCCACATTTCCCATGATGTCGAACTCACTTTTTCTTTTATTCGGTTTAGCGTATGATTTCCCCTAAAAAGGGTAAAAAAAAGACAAACGGCTGCACGTGCGTTGATTAGAAGACCGATGATGTGCCGTTGTTAAGCTGGACTTCTTATCTTCATGCTAGATCAGAACCACAAGAGTGATGAGTTATCAGTCACTATTAGACATGGCCAAGCTTATGTTCTACATAGGGTGATAGGCAACAAAATCCGAACTGATTATGTACTGTTCAGGGTGGAATCTTATACTCTCAATGAATTGTATAGTATGCGCTTTACGGCCAATGCGTTTGTCTCATATCATTCAATTCAATTATGCGTAGAAATTAATTATTAACACGAGTAATTTAGTTTGATGGTTGATATATTATTGGACGAATTAGAACCGAACCAATATAAAATACCAAAGATATCCAATATTAAAGAAAATAAAAATAATGAACACAGACACGAACAATAACCACGGTCATAGAAAAAAGTGCGTACATTGCGTGAGCATCAATTCTCTCTTCCTCTGGCGTGAGGGAACTTTGAGACAAAAGCCTTATTCCCAATACTTATTGAATGGGTGATCGATTGCTTCCAACATTATATCATATGTACCTAAAATAAGAATTTATTTCATTATATCAATTTGGTCGAACAGATACTTTCTTTCCTAACAAACGAAACTTAATATCCAATGCGACTGCTGATTTTTTTTGCGTGACCTTAGTATTTCCAGTTTTAATTAATTGATTCTCCTTTGTAAATTGCAAACCAGTTTTTATAACTGAATGTAGGATATACGCTAATAAATGAATAAGACGTAACTGATCGGTTTTAAACTTGAGAAAAAGTTGTAGGGCAAATATGTTTTCTGTTCTACCCTTGGTTTACAATGTGACGGCAGGTGTACGTAACGTATACATGTACGTAGTTAAAAGTCAATCACCATTTAGAAGTATTCAACAAAATATAAGTTAATCACGAGTGTTCATTACGTATACTATATATACACATTCAACTTCCATATTCCGGGAAATAATTGCCTCACATCTTTCAGACAGCAATCAATTTCTATGCCACTGCTTATCACAGTGGTACACGCATTGCTCGTTAGTATTAATTACTGTTTGCTTGTGAGCTCCCACTGTGCGTCGCGGCTGGTGAAAACACCAAGACTTTTTACCAACTGGCGAGATCCTCATAATAATAGCTGATAGTCCAATTACGTAGAATGGCGCGTCGTTTATTTCTCAGGACAAAGTGTGGACTAGAAATACAAGCAAAGAGGGCAAAATCAAGAATACATAACATTTTATTGCAAGCTTAGGAATAATGTGAGATAAATTTAAAGATGAATGAATACGTGCTTGCTCTCCAGTACCACATTTAGCTATATGGACACTACAAGTTTTTTAACCTTGCCGTATTGCCCCGTTTAGGTGCAATTCCGTCAGGAAATCCAGGCTAGACGTAGCAGGAAGTACGTGCTTGTCTTACACAACTTTAGTGTTTGATTCTATAGTACCAACCTGGTTTGCTGAGTCTAGGAGATACAGATTACCACCAGATCAAGATCGATATGTTTCTTATACTTCAATGCGAGAACATCCCATGGAAGTAGTAGCAGTAGAGTTTCGACGGACACAAAGTGTAAATTGAGATCACGGTCGGTTAGGAGAGCCACATGGTTGCTCCAACGATAAATTCGTCGTCTACATTACGTTTACACGCGAGTTTTAGCAGTCTCAAACTGTTCGCTCCAGCGACAATACGTCATACTCTCATTTCGGAGGTCCATTTTAGGTAATAAAATTATTATTATAACTGGGAAGCTTCGCAAACGCTTTTTCAGGCGCGTTGTTGGATGAGAAGATTTTTTTAAACGAAACAAGCGTTAAAATTGCGATTTTCATGAGAAATAATATTTCGATTGCACTCAAATTTCACACGAATATATTAATTCATAAAATTAAGATTCTGTGAAAAAATCATTTCAATCGGATAAAGCATGTAGGTGTAATAAGCCGAAGAAAGTTTTAAAAAATTGAAAAAAAAATCGTAAAATTGCGTTAAAATTGCGATTTTCATGAGAAATAATTTTTTTGAAAAAAGCATAAAATTGCGATTATCACGAGAAATATTATTTCGATTGCGCTCAAATTTCACTCGAAAATATTAATTCATAAAATTAACGTTTTGTGAAAAAATCATTACAATCTGATAAAGCATGAGTAGGTATTTTTTAAGTCGAAGAAATTCTTTAAACATAAAAAAAAATCGTAAAATTGCGATTTTTATGAGAAATAATTTTTCGATTGCGCTCAAAAACGTAGCAGTTGTAAGTTTAGAGATTTCGAAGGCCTCCAGAAAATTTCGTCGCAATTGGAGTATCAGTTTAGCCGAAATCGTGTTAATAAACACACAAAAATACAAAAAAAACATTCCGGATTATTTTCTCCAGTGTAGTAGAATAGAATCTTCTCTTCGCTCGCTACGCTCATCCGATAATTCGCAAGTGTTAAGCTTAGATTCAGAGATGGGAATCGTCGTTTTGTGATTATACAGTTAATTGGATGAGCGAAGTGAAGATTTCATTTAACTACACTGGAGAATAAAAAATTCCGGAATGTTTTTCTTCTTTTTTTTCTGTATTTTTGTGTGTTCGTTAACACGATTCCGGCTAAACCGATACTCCAATTGAGATACAATTTTGTGGAGACCTTTGTAATCTCTGAACTTAGAACTGCCACGTTTTTGAGTACAATCGAAAAATTATTTCTTATGAAAATCGCAATTTTACGTTTTTTTTTCGATTTTTAAAACAATTCTTCGAATTATACCACCTACATGCTTTATCTGATTGTAATTATTTTTTTACATAACCTTTATTTTATGAATTAATATATTCTTGTGAAATTTGAACGAAATCAAACAATTATTTCTCATGAAAATCGCAATTTTACGATTTATTTTTTATTTTAGCTTTCTTCGACTTTTAACACCTACATGCTTTATCCGATTGTAATGATTTTTTGACATAACCTTAATTTCATGAATATATATATTCGTGTGAAATTTAAGCGTAATAAAACATTTTTATTATTATTATTATTATTTATTTATTTTTTTTTTTTTTTTATGAAAATCGCAATTTTATGCTTTTTTCGTTTTAAGAAAATTACGCTCATCCAACAACGCGCCTGAAAAAGCGTTTTCGAAGCTTCCTAGTTTTATCTACAGTGTTTATAAGTGTTATTATAATTTATTTACAATATCAACCAATAAACTGGTCCTCCGACAGAGTATATTGTTATAAAGTAGACTATATTATAATTTGTGTGAATATGTATAGTCTACTCCAACAGTGATAACCGTTTATTTTTTATTTTTTTATTTATTAATATTTGCATTTATTTGTATAACATTTGACATTTTGATTAAAAATAAATTCAAGAATGACAGACAGAGCATAAGCCCCATAGTACGTGAGTACCTGTCACCGCCTACCTCTGATATGGTTAGTATAGTTTAGTTAGCTCTCTCGATTCTACACTCTCTCGATTATTATGTTTGTTATTTTATTTTAACTGCAAAGGCTTGACGCCCCATAAATCATAATAAACTACGAATTGACTTATGACAAGTATTATGTAGTTGAAAAAAAAATCGGAACATTTTCGCTCGTGTCTTTCGTTGTACTATCGGCATTGTTTTAGTAATTTATTGGACGGGAACAGATTTCAATATAGGCCTACTGTACCTTTAAAGTGTTAAACTCTTTATAGTCCAGTTTAGAATCGAATATCCGTTTGCATTTTGTTGAGACAGATTTTTATGATTGATTGTTGTAGAGGGTCACTAGTAGATGAGAAATCGCGAGTATATATTTTTTCTATGTTGGGTTCTTGGAGCCAAATTTGGATTTTGGAATTTTCATACTTTTGGCAATAACTTCTCCAATATCGCGCGAATCGAAAAAATTTAAATTGCATTTCCATTTGATTGTTCAATAGGAATAAGATAACACGGTTAGATTTGATTTATAGTAGAAATGTACAGTCACTGACAAAAGTTCTGATAACATGTGTTTATTTTACAATACACGACCTGTTCCTAATGGGGAAAAGTTGTTTGCGAATTATTCATTTGGAACTATAATTCATGAAATCTAATTACGTATCTTTTGAATGGACTAGCGTTTTTGTATCTTTAAAACTATGGAAAATAGGGGTGGTTTAGAAATCTCGTCGATTTTGAGCATAGAGATTTTATGCTGCGAAATCTCAAATCTGTGTATCTTTTGAGAGGTTGGTAGTATTCAAGAAGGCGGTGGAACTCTTTTAGCAAAGTAATAGTTGTAAAAAGACAGTTGAATGATGGATGGTAATGAATACGGGAGGAAAAGGGATTTAATTGTGAAATAGGCCGAGCCTTAATTTGGTAAGATGACTATTAAATAATATATTTTAAAAGGGACCACAGGACTTTCACTAGTTTAAACCTATGCGTTTTGACCTCACATGTGTTTAAAATTTTACATAAACTATCTCGCATCAGTTAAAAATACTTATTTTTGTAGCCATAGAGATTAAGTTTTTATTGTAGCTATATAGTCCGGGGTCTATACGCAAATTTGAGGTCGAACCTTGGACAAATTGCAACAGAAGCGAATTTGGTATCATTGGATTCAGAAAACAAAACTTAATAATCCATAAAGAAACCCCTAAAATCCCCAAAGGGTGGGGGGGTCTAATCATCCCCTTAATGAAAGTGTAATAAAATTGAATTTTAAAAAAATGAGTAAATGAAACCTAGTATCCATTGTATGTCATCAAAGCTTTTTCAAGGGTTTTTCGAAAAAAAAATATGACAATTTGTTCAAAATTAATTTTGTGTCCAGCAGAGGTCAATGAAGGTCAAATTTTAAATTTTTTCAATGTAATTTGGTAAACGTTTTTTTATTGGCACAATAATGTTTTATGATTGTCTCATTGTTTTAAATAATAAGTAAATAGACCACACTTGATACGGTAGGCCTTTAAGTCAATCATGGCAGAAAAAGGTTATTATTACAATCTGTAGGGCCATGAACCTACGAGTATGTAGTCAAAAATCTGTTTACTTACGTTAAGGCGCACTCAAATCATGTTACGTAATAATGTAATTCGCCGATAGAGGTTTCTCAAGTACTACACATCAAGACTATATTTTGGACTTACCTGGATCAAAACTTACACTTTAAAATCCTTACTGAAGATTTTATCCATGGATTTTCTTAAATATATTCGTTAAAATCACAGATTAATCCCTTAATATAGCCCTAAGATAAGTTGTTTCCACCAAATTTACACCCCATAAGTAGTAGGCATTGAGGTTGTCTACGGGGAGATTTTATTTCGCAAAATCTAGTACCTAGGTGCCCGCTATAGGGTACTGTACACTCAGGTACCTCGTTAAAAAACAAGTTTTTTTTTGCGTTTTCGGTGTGTTTCCAAGCCTCCACAAAACGTGAAATGAACTTTGAATACGTCATAATCAGTCCTATTTAGGTACTGGCAACCCATGCTAATTTTGGTTGGGGAGCGATCATTCCTACTGAGTTAAATATGGGATGAAAAATTTTCAAAAAACGTTTATTTAACTCCTTTGAATTAGGCACCTGGCAGAGGAATTAAAAAAGCGATTTTGATAATTTTTCATCCAATTTTTAACTCGGAAGGAATGATTGCACCCCAACCTAAATAAGCATGGGTTGTCAGGTACCTAAATAGGTCTGATTATGACGTATTCAAAGTTAATTTCCCGTTTTGTTTAGGCTTGGAAACACACCGAAAACGCAAAAAAAATTGTTTTTTAACGATGTACCTGAGTGTACAATACCCTATAGCGGGCACCTAGGTACTAGATTTTGCGAAATAAAATCTCCCCGTATACACCTCAATGCCTACTACTTATGGGGTGGAAATTTGGTGGAAATAACATATCTAAGGGCTATATTAAGGGGCTAAATCTGTGATTTTAATGAATATATTTAAGAAATACATGAATAAAATCTTTAGTAAGGATTTTAAAGTGTGGGTTTTGCGCCCCAAAATATAGTCTTGATGTATAGTACTTGAGAAACCTCTATCGGCGAATTACATTGTTACGTAACATGATTTGAGTGCGCCTTAACGTAAGTTAACAGATTTTTGACTACATACTCGTAAGTTCATGCCCCACAGATTGTCATAATAACCTTTTTCTGCCATGATTGACTTATACCGTATCAAGTGTGGCCATTTACTAATTATTTACAACAATGAGACAATCATAAAACATTATTGTGCCAATAAAAAAACGTTTACCAAATTACATTGAAAAAATATAAAATTTGACCTTCATTGACCTCTGCTGGACACAAAATTAATTTTGAACAATTGTCATATTTTTTTTTCGAAAAACCCTTGAAAAAGCTTTGATTACATACAATGGATACTAGGTTTCATAAACTCATTTTTTTAAATTCAATTTTATTACACTTTCATTTAGGGGATGATTAGACCCCCCCCCACCCTTTGGGGATTTTAGGGGTTTCTTTATGGGTTATTAAGTTTTTTTCCCTGAATCCAATGATACCAAATTCGCTTCTATTGCAATTGTTCCAAGGTTCGACCTCAAATTTGCGTATAGACCCCGGACTATATAGCTACAATAAAAATTAATCTCAATGGCTACAAAAATAAGTATTTTTGACTGATGCGAGATAGTTTATGTAAAATTTTAAACACATGTGAGGTCAAAACGCATAGGTTTAAACTAGTGAAAGTCCTATGGTCCCTTTTAAAATAAATATTATTTAATAGTCATCTTACCAAATTAAGGCTCGGCCTATTTCACAATTAAATCCATTTTCCTCCCGTATTCATTATCATCCATCATTCAACTGTCTTTTTACAACAATCACTTTGCTAAAAGAGTTCCACCACCTTCTTGAATACTACCAAACCTCTCAAAAGATACACAGATTTGAGATTTCGCAGCATAAAATCTCTATGCTCAAATCGACGAGATTTCTAAACCACCCCTATTTTCCATAGTTTTAAAGATACAAAAACGCTAGTCCATTCAAAAGATACGTAATTAGATTTCATGAATTATAGTTCCAAATGAATAATTCGCAAAAATTTTTCCACATTAGGAACAGGTCGTGCATTGTAAAATAAACACATGTTATCAGAACTTTTGTCAGTGACTGTACATTTCAACTATAAACCTAATCTAACCGTTGTTATCTTATTTCTATTGAACAATCAAATGGAAATGCAATTTAAATTTTTTCGATTCGCGCGATATTGGAGAAGTTATCGCCAAAAGTATGAAAATTCCAAAATCCAAATTTGGCTCCAAGAACCCAACATAGAAAAAATATATACTCGCGATTTCTCATCTACTAGTGACCCTCTACAATAATCAATCATAAAAAATCTGTCTCAACAAAATGCAAACGGATATTCGATTCTAAACTGGACTATTAGTTTTGAAAACTGTGCATGGATATAAGTGGAACGTTCATTTTGCGTGTTGGACTATTTTTAGAAATCCATATTGTTAAAACTAATCGTTATGGACTTTGTGTATTAATGGTGTACAATTCTATGACATTTCTCAAGTTGTTTCACGGGAACAAACTACACTAAATCTATCCAATGCGACCTTTGGAAATAAGAGATAAACTCATCAAATAACGATATCAAATATATCTCTGATTGTCGGTTTTCTTATGTTCGTACAGCACATGCTAATGCTTGTATGTTTGTTTGTTTGTTTGTTTTATTAGGCTGTTGATAGGTACACAGTACAAATATAGGCTAGGGAAACTAAGTGCGAGGTTTGTTCATTTCGTATTTATATTATGGTGAAGTATACGCAGCTATAAAGGTATTCGAACCAAATTCCAAAATATACCATTTGGTTACACACTTTGCAATAAGGTTTTTGTAAATCTTATCAAGTGAACTGACTTGTCGTGTTCATACGACGTGTGTACGTGTATATAACCTTTTATTACTTTTTATGAAAATCAATCTGAAGAAAATCAATCTAGAAATTTAAAAAAAAAAAACATTATCCCAGTGGAGTATGGAACTCCGGCCTCCGACTTATCGATCTGGTGCTTTCACCTCTAACCTACCGAGGTGGCTATCTTAATAACTTCTGGATTGTTGGTGCATTATTTTTTAAATCTCTCTTTAGAGTTGAAATTGAAACTTGCGACTTTTTTTGTAGCGTTAATGTTAGTTAATTACATCCATATTAAAAGTTAAATCGTAAGAAGACATCAGATTTCATACTAATAATCATAATATAAAACATCTTTTAAGATGGATATACATAATTAACATTAAAGCAACAAAAAATGTCGCAAGATTGAAATGTACATTTTTTCAGCTATGACACAAACGGTTACAGTTTAAAAACACCTCTCTACATGTAGTCCTGTAATGAGATCTCCGTTCCTCGAGCATGTCCGTGTCATTTTGACAGACATGTCCGTCAGTCATACCCGGGACTAGTCTTCCTCTTACGGGACGCGTCACTTTGACGTGGAGATAACCAGGCATGCAGCTAGAACAACAGAGGACGGTGTTGCTGTCCCGTGCTTGGCTAGGTTACACACTTGTAACGCCTCTACTGTTGGATCGTCCATTCCACCCTTTAACGTCGGATTGTTCACAGACAGCGAGCGCAATAGCACGCTTGAAAGAAACATACACGATGGACATGGATACTCTTACAAAGAGTAGCCTATCCTGTTTCTGGGTTTTTGTAACTAAGCAATTGTTTTAGATCCGATCTAGTTAGAATTACCACAACCATGACCTATAATAGTATTGTAAATTCAAACCGTTTTCTAATTTGTAAAATATAACTTAATGATTGATTTGTATTACATCAAAAAATTTCAAAACTTCTTGTGTCATGTTGATATTACCATCTACAAAAACGTAAAACAAATTTATATTTTGTGATAAAAAGAATATTACTTTTTTGTAAATAGGTACGCCTGGAAATTTTTAATTTTATTGTAACAAATCTGAAAATGTAAGAAGGGAAAAAAGCGGGGGGGGGGGGGAAAAAAGTCGCAATGGGTATTGTATTAGGGATGATTATGGTTCCCAAAACCCAAATAAACTAACATTCAGTTGGGGGGAGCAACTACTCCACTTTTTGATTTAGTTTTGCGTTCGAATTTCCGGTAGTCGACTATGCAACTTTTTGTTTCGTCTTCCATATTCTGTTGCTTTCCCCGTTACCAAGTCCCTTTATTTTTTCCTATTTTCCAATTCTCCTTCACCTCCTCCCAAAACAATTATTTCTCGCCTTAACTTGGCTCGTCTTCCCACTTTTCTCTTTTTCAAAATCCTATCCCTCAAACTTTTTTTTCAGAAAACTTTTCCTGGGGGGGGTTCCATTTTTCCATTTCCCATAAAAAATTAATTTTTTAATTTGTTCTTATTCTTCGTGTTGAAGCCGTTCTTTTGCGCGGCGGTTTTTTATAGATATATTGTAAATATTTATAGGGGCTTTCTTCCAGAAATACAGGGGGAGTTAAGATATCAATCTATGTATCATTAACCCCAAAATCTATTTGTTTGTTACTGCAACATGCAACCGCCAAATAATGTTTTTAACCCCTGAGGGGAACGACGGGAAACTTTTTACTCCAGAAATCTTCTGCCATGTATTGCTCCAATTTGGGTTTTATTTACCATTAGACTACCTTGTTTGTTAAAGTTTTGTCGTTTAAATTGGACTAACTCGTCAATATATTATTTTTAAAAAGTTTTTACTACCCTTTTCCCCTTTAATTTCTCTAAGATGCGTTCTAAAACACTAAATGAAAATACTTTTTAAAGACTTTTCTTAATATTTTATCTATATCTATATATCTATATCATAAAGAGCTTCCCAACTCAAAACCCGCGAGTTGACGGGTTGCAGCTGAACGGGTTGGATATAAACATCAAATTTTGCACGAATGCAAAAAAGGGTTCCTTTATATTGATTCCACATTTTTCCAAAAATTCCTTTAAAAAAATCATCGAGAGGGAAATCAATAAGTAAAAAAAAACTAAAATCGAAAACATGATTTTAATTTTTAAATTTTGAAACTCCCCCCAAACTGTTATCGACGATAGAACCAAATTAACATGAGAGTTCACAAAGATTTTAACATTGATATCCAGTATAAAAATTTGCGTTAAAATTGCTGTACACTTGTAATACATTCCGAAGTTCCCCAAAAATTGAGTAAATTATGGAGGTTTCACGATTTTTTTTTTTCAAAACCGATGAATTAATCCAAAAATACGCGTACGGGATCTCGAGATTGATTTTTAATTAACGTTGTTGTAAAATATGTTTATCGATGTTGAAAACCGTTTACCGAAAAAAAACTGAAAGTGAGCGCCGAAACTCGTTTTTAGAATTGAAATTATTTCCTATGACAACAACAAGTTTTTTTCGCATCGTTATAACTTGCTAGTAAGAAACATAAAAAATATGTAACATAACAAATTGAAACTATATAACCGGTTATTAAATTATAACTAGGAAGCTTCGCAAAAGCTTTTTTAGGCGCGTGTTGGGTGAGCGTAATTTTTTAAAAAAAAAAAAAGCGTAAAATGCGATTTTTATGAGAAATAATTTTTCGATTGCGCTCAAATTTCACCCCGAAAATATAAATTCATAAAATAAAGTTTCTATGAAAAATCAATACCCAAACGAATAAAGCATGTAAGTGTTGTAAGTCGAAGAAATTAAAAAATCGAAACAAATCGTAAATTGCGATTATCATAAGAAACAATTTTTTTATTGCGCTCAAATTTCACACGAATATATTTTAAATTTATAAAATTAAGGCGCTGTGAAAAAAATCACCAAAAATCGGATAAGGCATGTATGTAGGGGTTATAAGTCGATGAAAAAGTTAAAAATAAAAATAAAATCGTAAAATACGATTTTTTATAAGAAAAATTTTCGATTGCGCTCAATTTCACACGAAATATCAATTCATAAAATAAAGGTTCTGTGAAAAAATAATAACAATCGAATAAAGCATGTAGGGTTATAAGCCGAAGAATTTTTAAAAAATCCTAAAATTGCGATTTTTAATAAATAGAAATAATTTTTCGATTTCGCTAAAAAAGTAACAGTTCAGAGATTTCAAAGGCCTCCCGAAAATTTTTTCGCAATTGGAGTAACGGTTTAGCAAAAAGCGTGCTAACAAACACAAAAATCGAAAAAAATCCTAAAATTGGGATTTTTATGAGAAACAATTTTTCGATTGCGCTCAAATTTCACAAGAATATATAAATTTATAAAGTTAAAGTGCTGTGAAAAAATCATCACAATCGGATGAAGCATGTAGGTGTTATAAGTCGAAGAAATGTTAAAAAATTTTAAAAAAATCTTAAAATTGAGATTTTCATGAGAAATAATTTTTCGATTACGCTCAATTGCACACGAATATATCAATTCATAAAATAAAGGTTCTATGAAAAAAAAATTACAATCGGATAAAGCATGTAGGTGTATAAGTCGAAGACATTTTTTTAAATCGTAAAAAATCGTAAATTGCGATTTGCATGAGAAATAATTTTTTGATTGTGCTCAAAAACGTGGCAGTTCTAAGTTCAGAGTTTTCGAAGGCCTCCACAAAATTTCATCGCAATAGGAGTACCGGGTTTAGCCGGAATCGTGAACAATCAGCAAAAAAACAAAACATTCGGGATTTTTTCTCCAGTGTAATGAAATGGAAACTTCGCTTCGCTCGCTACGCTCGCAACGCTCATCCAATAACATCCTTCTAGCCATTTTAGATGATAAGTTTTGGTCTAGATCTACTTGTGTCTATTTTTATTGTTTTTTTTATTAATGTTACCTCTTTGATTCGGTAGGGCACGCGACTTTTTATTCGAGAGGTCATCGCGCGCCACCGGTAATTCTGACCGAAGATAATATTATGTTCATAGATTTTGATTACTCACATGGTGAACACGATTTTTTTTTTAAATTTTAATTTAATTTTACTATATTTTTTAAATGGTATATTTACAAAACAATCGAAGCATAGCAGCAAAGTCAATCATATTCATAGGATATTTACTTTGAATAATGAAAAGATTGAAATTTCATTGCACACTATTTCGATGGCTTTATCAGTCATCTCATCTTCCACTGGTTTATTGTCTGATTGACATAACCAATAGACCAATAATAAAAAACGAAACTGCCACCTCAGTTTGACTCCGGCAATCCTGACTGAATGTTTTATCGGTCGTTAATGCGAATGCAATGGATTGAGTCCTCTTAACAGCCCTCGGACATCCCTCCTATCCGCAACATACCTAGGGTCATTTAGGTAAAAATCTGATGGGTTTCCTACAGCGGGCATCCTACAAAAATATTTTTATATATAAACCATCGAACAAAAGATTCAATCAATAGTAGTTGTCAATATTTGCAAACCAAAACTCTAAAAAATACACAAACCAAACACAGAGGGTGTTTTTATCATCTCATCTTCCACTGGTTTATTGTCTGATTGACATAACAATAGACCAATAATAAAAAACGAAACTGCCACCTCAGTTTGACTCCGGCAATCCTGACTGAATTTTTTCCTCAGTCGTTAATGCGAATGCAAAGGATTGAGTCCTCTTAACAGCCTCGGACATCCCTCCTATCCGCAACATACCTAGGGTCATTTAGGTAAAAATCTGATGTGTTTCCTACAGCGGGCATCCTACAAAATATTTTTGTATATAACCATCGAACAAAAGATTCAATCAATAGTAGTTGTAAAGTTATTGCTAAACCAAAACTCTAAAAAATACACAAACCAAACACAGAGGGTGTTTTATATTCTTCACTGTTGTTATGTCAATCCGTCAATAACCAGTGGAAGGTGGATGATTGATAAGCCATCGAAATAATGTTTGATCTAAATGAACCTTTTAATTTATTCAGAGATTAGTGGACTGTCCAAATAAATAAATTATCTTAGCCGCACCTGCTGAATAAGTTGCATCACTGTACCAAACTAAACTACTTGCTGGAGCTTCTTCCATACGTTTTCTTTGATAAACGTACTAAGAAGCTTCGCAAACGCTTTTTTCAGGCGCGTTGTTGGATGAGCGTTTGTTTTTTTAACGAAAAAAGTGTAAAATTGCGATTTATATGAGAAATTATTTTCGATTGCGCTCAAATTTTACACAAATAATATATAAATTCATAAAATTGAGGTTCTGTGAAAGTATCATTACAATCGGATAAAGCATGTAGATGTTATAAGTCGAAGATTTTTTTTAAACGAGAAAAGCGTAAATTGCGATTTTCAAAGAAATTAATTTTCGATGCGCTCAAATTTAAACACCAATATATTTATTCATAAAATTAAGGTTCTGTGGAAAATCATTACAATCGGATAATGCATGTAGGTATTAGAAGTCGAAGAATGTTTTAAAAATTAAAAAAAAAATCAAAACTTTTATTTTCATAAGAAATAAGTTTTAGATTGCGCTCAAATTTCACACGAATATATAAATTCTTAAAAATTAAGGTTTTGTGAAAAAAATCATAAAAATCGGACATAAAGCATGTAGGTGTATAAGTCGAAGATTTTTTTTTAAATGGAAAAAATCGAAAAATCGCTATTTTAACGAGAAATAATTTTTCGATTGCGCTCAAAAACGCGGCAGTTCTAAGTTCAGAGATTTCGAAGTCCACCATAAAATTTCATCGCAATTGGAGTATCGGTTTTAGCCGGAATCGTGTGAACAAAACACACAAAAATACAAGAAAAAAAAAAACATTTCGAATTTTTTTCTCTTGTGTAGTGAAATGGAATCTCGCTTCGCCCGCTACGCTCATCCAAATACTAGAACGGCGATATTTTGCGATGTCGACGTATTACTTATAATTTATTGATCATATACCCAATACATTTTTTCAATCTTCATTTTAATTAAAAAGTAAAGACGATCCTGATCCAGCGTAATGGGCTGGTCCTTTAGTCCGGGTCAAATATTTAGATTTGACACGGAAATTTAAACACGACGAGGTAGATGTGCAATTTTTCGTGTAAGATGCGCGTGTTAATGCAAGGTAAACTAGCTTAGACTAGTTATAGGCGCAACGTTATTGATTACTACTTTTTCGATCGTGCTAATTCCTCTACGAGCTGCCTGAGGCAGTTGAAACGGTTACATGAGATAAACCCTGGTCACACGAGGTAATTCTACCGACAAATTGGGCGCTTAGAAATATGAAAACATTAACATAAACCATTAGATGGAAACTGGGTTTTATCGAATGTTCGAAGAAGTAAAAAAAAAGTTGTATCGTCGAGATTGCGTAGCGCACTCAAATACGGTCCGGACACAGACCAGACTGAATACATACCCGGAGAGAAATAAGTCTGTCAAAAATCAACCGCGGACAAAAGTAAGTTAAGTCTATAGGAAAATGTATTTAACGTATATTTTTAAGGGTTTGATTCAGGTAGGTTGATACCTGCTACTTACTTTTTTAATCACATACTACTTCGCAAGGAAAATTTATCTTTACATATCGGTTTCAGTTTTCAGGGACGAACCCCGGGGTGGGGGACTGACTAGACAGACCGGATAAAAACCGTTTTTTATCTCACCTCCTTTAACCTGAATCCCGTTCCCTGTCCAAAACG